>CAJNDV010031842.1:5650-14984 GCA_905221635.1 Symbiodinium sp. CCMP2456 | reverse complement strand
AGGCCCGTATTATGTTGTTTTCTGTAGAATAAACCCCGCTTCGATTCAAAACTGTAGGACCAGCCGAAGGATCCAATGCCAAGCAAGTCGGATATCCGGGTGTAGAGTGTGGGGATTAGGGGGTTGTGGTGTTTTAGAGCTTGAGGGTTTCATGGTGTAGGCGCTGAGTCACTTTGAGGCTTAGAGTGTACGGTTAGAGTGTACGGGTTTTGGCCGCTGGCCGGATGACACTGCTTGTAGTGGTCCCAAAGATTACATGTTCACATCCTGTAGCCTCTACATCCCAAACCCGACACACCTGAAACCCCTAACCGCCCTAACCCCAACTCGAGAGCCTAAACCCTCGACCCTTATCCAACATAGCTTTCGACGGCACGTCGCCCCTCAAAGCATCGAAGCCCGAAGCCCCAGAAAGCCTGACACCCTTAACCGAAATTCCAGAAGTGCAAAATAGGGGCCTAACTAGTTAGAAAAGGGTTTTTGTCAAGGTATATTGTACTATAATTATGATAAACAGGGAACGCTTGGAGTTTGGGGTTTCAGGCTTGAGGCGGCTGTGGGGCTTTAGCACTTCAGGGTGCTCGGATTTAGGATACACGAGCCCTAAACTCTACCCCCTGCATCCTAAGCCCTAAACACTCTCGGCCCCACATTTCCATTGCGATTCAAGCCACAAGTGCTGCCACGAGGTGCCTCTCAGTTCCTCCACGTTTGTGAGGAGCCTACCACGGACCACGGAACCACGGCTTGGAAGCTTGAACTGGGTTTCTAGTTTGTCGGCGTACCGTGCCGCTTAAACTGAGCGGGCGAGAGGCGCCAAACCCGGAAACCAGAAACCGCTCGAACCCGAAATCCACAAACCTTATACAAACCCCACTAGACCCAAACCCCGACATACCGAAATCCCCAAACCAAACTCCTAAACCCCTAGTCCCAAAACCCCGAAACGCAGAATTCCCAAACCACGAAACTTCGAGACCTCCCCCCTTACTAAACCCTAAAACCGTAGTCCCAAACCCGAAAACGCAGCCAAATTCCGGCCTCTCGGCTAGTCGGCGTGAGGGCTCCGAGGTGCTTTCTCCTTTCTGCCTGCTCTGAGCTCCAAAAAATGAAAGTGCCAGGCTTTCTGTTTGGTTTGAGCTTGTGGGGTTTAGGTTGGGGTTCACGGTCCATTGTGTTTGAGCTTATAAGGGTTTAGCTTTGGGTTTGATACGCGAACAATTTTAATTAGTAGGGTCTTGGGCGGCCTTCGTGCTATATATATGGTTGTAATTGCAAGCAGCCCTCATGAGCAATAGTGCGATGCTAAGTTTAGGGATTTGCAGGTTTGGGGTTTCCAGGTTCAGGCTGTAGGATTCAGAGTTTGGGGGTGTTTTGGGTGTCGGGTTTATCATTAGGGCTGCAGGCCGGAGCGTGAGGTTCGCGTTTTGCTGTGGAATCGCACGCAAGTAAGGGAAAGCATATGCGTCAAGGTGGGTTCGAATGCATTGTGCTACCTTCTAAACCCTAAACCCTAAACTCTATAAACCCTACAAAACCCTAAACCCCCGAACCCCTAATCTACCTCTCTTTATCTCATCGCCCCACCCCCACAGCGTCTCAGGCAGCCAACGCGGCCCTCTTTCAACAAGTGTAGAGCTCTGTCAGCTTAGGATCTTAACCCTACACCGTTTACCCTAATGCAGGGCCTTCATAATTAGAAGAGGGCTTTGGGGCCCATTTATACTGTAATTATAGTACGGAACCCCAAAATAGTATTGGTGAGTATTTGCGGCTCGTGCAGTACCCTAAACCCTTTGCGCTTGAAACCAAAGCAGCAGGCCTGCGAACGAAGCGCAACGGACTGGTGACCCTCTCAGAGGCTTTCAGAAGCTTTTTGACTCTTGGAGACCCCTAAACCCTAAACCCTACAACCCTAGACCCTAAACCCTAAACCCTACTTCCCAACTCTCAGAACCTCGCAGAAATCTCAAAGGCCGGAGCCGCTACATGGGGCCTTGAGACTTGTGACATGGCTTTGCTTGTAGTGGAATGATAATGAGGAAGCCTAAAGTATTGGTAGTTATCTTCAAGCATTTTTCCCCTTCCATTCCCCTAAACCCTAAAGCCTAAAGGCCCTAAATAAAGGCCCTGAACCTTTTCCCCCTAAACCCAAAGCCCTAAAGGCACTAAGCCGTGAACCGTTAACCCGAAGTCGAACTCGAGCACACCTCAGATCTCCCAAGTGCTGCATTCCCGATTTTTGCCTGCGAGGTTTCAGCAGTAGCCGCTGACTTCTGCAGCTTGCATTTCCATTCCTGTTCAGGGTTTAGGGCTTTGGGTTTATAGTGCCATATGTAAATGTAAGCTAGAGAGGGCGGCCTGAACGATTAGAAAAGGGTTTGGGGGGCAAATTGACCAGCATCGAAAGTCGAATAAACAAGCCCTCAGGAATCATTTAGTTCTCTAGGCTCCTAAATTCGACTATGGAAGCTTCTAGCAGATTCTAGCATCGAGTCTCCATTTCTGGGAGGAAGAAAGGTGTCTTGGGTGGTGTTCGAGCGCAAGGAGAGGAGGCTGGTGCCCGTAGGGCGGACCTTTTCTGTTCGAGCTCCTGACAAAAACACGGGCCCGCAGCGATGCGATGTTGCTGGGCAGGATCATGCTTTCGGCAAAGAGGCAGAATAGTGTGTTGTTCAGTTTGTCGAATCAAAATCTCGAAACGGTCGTCCAACGATGCCCACAATGCTGCTCTCTTCCGCCGCTAGCAAAAAAGGGTAACACATCGGAGCCTCTGCGGTAGTATCTCAGCATTCCCGCCAGGTGCAAGCAACATGCAAGTGTACCCAGTCGGGAACCATTTAGATTTCTGTAGGGATGAACCCTCGGCACCTGTGCGACAGCCAACGGCGACAAGCGCTCAAACAAACCGATTGCAAACCTCACAACCCTAAACCTTAAGTCTAAACTCGGTCTTGTGTTCCAGAACAATTCAACTCCAAGTGAAACCCTAAACCCAAAAGTGGGACTTCTCTGAATCAGGGCCCCTTTGGGATTCCCAAAAAGCATGACTCACCAGTCTAAGAAGAACATGCAAAGAAACCCTGATGCGAGAACTACTCGCAGAGCCCCAAACCCTAAACCTTAAACCCTGAACCCCTTAGAGCTCAAGACCTAAACCCCAAAAGCCCCTCAAGGTTTAAGGTGTAGGGCTCTACGAGTTTAGCACGAAAACTCCTAGAGCCCCATAGAGTTTATGTCCGCCGACCTCTCAGCCAGCCGGCGTCCGGCTGCTTCCGCCGAGGACCATTGGAAATCTGATCGGCAGGCAGAAGACTTTCGGGTGAGCATAAAGGCCTCAGTAACTCGAAAATGACTCGAAAAGTTAGTTTGCGCTACTGGACGGTGATATTGCACGAAAACTGTATACGGGTCCTAGGGGTATTTTAATCCAGCTCTACTCTACAGGCCCCTTACAAAGCGATCTCGATGAAGTGTTCAGCGTTCTTATAACCTGCAAACCCATGTCATCTTTGGCTAGGGTTCGCCTAGCCCGGTCAGTGGATTCAGAGATTAAACCTTAGGGTTTACCCCCCGCGTTCGGTTGCTACGAGTTGGAACAGAACCCTGAAAGTTGAATCAGACACCCCAAAGCCTAAACTTGGGCGCCTGAAGCATCGAGGTGCAGCACCGCAGGCTGCCGCGCCTTCCCACACGAGGAGGAAGTTTTAGGATTTTGGTGAAGGAGTTCTGGGACTTGTGTAAGAAATGAAAATAAGGAGCCCTAAAGAAGGTAGGCCTCGTAAGGGTCCAAGTAGGGCTCGGGATGCTAGATGGGGAGTTTCGGGCTTCGGCTTGAGCAGCGCGTGTGGGCTTGAGGGTTTCGATTTTGAAGTTGGGGGCCTAGGGTGTAGACTAAACTCTAAACCCTATACCCCCTGAACTTTGAAGTCCCTATAAACCGTCAAGCTTTAAAGCCCAAACCCTAAAGCTTTAAACCCTAAACCCTTCCTAGACTTGGGTTCCGAAGCTTCGAGCTGAAGTCTTCAGAGTATTCCCAGCTCAACCTGAACATAGGGGCCTTTACAATAAGACCAGAGCGCTACAGTTGCAAGAGGAACCCGAAGTATTAATCTTCCTTTCCTGCTCCTGAAGGGACTCGAAGGACGAATCTTGGCAGTTTTTCCAGCTTCTATATAATGTAGGGGCCTAAATAATTACTAATGCTATTTTGGGGGTTCCTTAGCATAAGTATAGTATACTGGGCCCCAAGACCCTATTCAAACCGCCGAGCGCACGGCATTGAGATGCACCGATAATCACCGATATACCGCAGCAAAGCTGCTGCATTTCGAGTCGTCTCACTGATCCAGAACCTGGAGTACCTGATGCCATTGCTCTTTCAGCTCCAGCTTCTGGTCATTCGGCATGTTAAAAAACCTGGCGAGAAGAAAGCTCCCTGTTGTGACCAAGACGGAAGCAGTGCCGCACGTAGATGCCAACATCGCTTCGCCCCACGTGATTGAGAAAAAGGTCTTGATCCATGCGCGCATCCCGTGGAATGACAGCCTGCAAACTGTTCACACCGGCGACCACCTCGTCCCGCTTCTGGTGCACGGCGGCCGCGCGTTGAAAGACATAGGCTACGAGTTGAACCGGTCTCCCAAACAGTAACACCAAGTCCTACAACCTAAATCCCAGACACTTGCAAGGCCTACACTGCCCCTGATGAGTTGCCTTGACCGCATTTGGTTGAAGTCTACGGCTTAAGGTTTAAAGTTGACATTTATAGTTTAGAGTTAAAGCTAAGATTAGGGTTTCAGGTTTAAGGTCAGGGTCTAAGCTTTACGGCTTAGGATTTAGGGCAGTTGCCTTGACCCCAAGACCCTCTGCTCAACCGCCTCCAAGCTCTTTGCACAGGTGGCCAAGGTGGCGAAAATCCAAAGCCTCAGTTCTCTCGGCCTAGGTTTGCATAGAAACCCTAAACCCTAAACCCCCGAATGCAAGCTTGAGGGTTTAGGGGGGCTAGGGTAGGGCCTTTCAACTTGGGGCGCGTGGGCGGTGGGGACTTCGGGATGTAGAACCCAGGAATTAATGGTCTCTGTGTGGGGAACTCATTGGCCAGGGGCTTGTAGTCTTCTACAGCCTCAACCCTCAACCCTAAACCCTCTTAGGATATGAGCTTCGGCTTAACCGGGTCTACAGTTTAAGAAGCGTGGCGCCTGCGCAGGGTTGAGGCTCGGATTGGAGTTTTACGCGGTCCGCACCGGCAACATGATGCTGGTGGCTTTCGGACAAGATTCCTGCGACGCCATCCCGTCGACGGATAAAGCCCAAGCACCAAACAAGCACATCGTATGCTTAAACCACTAACCGCGCGCCCTAAGAAAAAAAAGCCTAGATCTAATGCCTTAAACTCTCGACCCTCGCCTTAAGCCTTCAGCCCTAACCGCCAAAAGCACGATTTCTCCGGCACGCTACAAAACCTGAACCCTAAATCCTAAAATAAATCAAGCACCAGGAGCGGGAAGCCAGTGAATTTCATGGAGTCTTCCGCTCAGATGTCGCGCCGCCAGCGCGCCATCGGTGTTGCGGGAGGGACCCCGAAACCATTTAGGGGTTAAAATGGTTTAGGGTTAGGGGGTTTAGGGGCTTGAGGCAATTAGTACTAGGGTCAGCCTGGGGTCTATCACGTTTGGGTCCTGAGGTGTAAGGAACCCAACTTCGCCACTTCTCCATGATTGAGCTTCAAGGGTCGGGTTGGACCGAAAATTGAGAATCGATCGGCCAAGCTCCTATGACTGAGGACTTCTTGGTGTCGCGCTCTCTAATCCCAGGTAGGACGCAGATGTTTGGATTTTAGGGCCGGGACAACCCAAGACCCTGAAATTCCGAAACCCGAAACCCCTTAGCCCCCCAATGAGGGAGCCCTACTGCTACTAATAAGCTTCCACGGGCCGAAAAACCATTTGCGCGCGCGCCAAGTGTCTGAAGCGTTGGGATGCGGATCTTTTTTGTGCTAACTGCTACTCAAGAAGATGCTGTGAGGTTCCGTCTCGTCTGGCCCTGTGCCTTTGTGCTGCTCTTCCCGATCCTCGAAACATTCAGGTATTTCTTCTAGACGTCATGTAAGGACCTGAAGTCTATGGCCTATGCTTCAGGCTTTCGGGCTGTTGAACAAGCGAAAGGCCAAAAGCAACTATTGCACATGGAGGAGGAGGAGGAGGAGTCGATCGGCCTGACAAGGAAAGTGCAACAGTATCAAGCTCCAAATACCCTGTTCTACCGATTGATACACCTCTCTTTGAGACTCCATGCCCCGAACCTGCAGAACACACGAAGACAACACTATGGAATCACAAGCTCTGGGCCTTATCTCTCCGACCGGCGAAGAATTTGCGTGTAGGGCCTGATGAGAGTTGTAGTGTGAGTACACCAAGACCCTCTTCTAATTATTGGGGGGGATCCTTGTACAAAACTCCAAGAAACCCTGTAAACCCATTTTGAGAATCCTATCAAACCTGTTCGAATTGTTCGAGCCCCCTGTAGTCATGCGTTCTCTGGGCCCAGCCCGTTTGATGTGGCGGAAGTCGGTGTGCCTGACAGCTGTGCGAGACGTGTTGGCAATAACACCCCCGCTTGCTTGTTTAGGGTTCCGGGCTTGAGGACCGGAGCAGTGGACTTGGGCTTTGGGGTAAAAGGTTTAGACGGTTTAGTTTAGAGTTTTATGCTTTGGGGTTCAGGGCTCTTGTGTAGGAACCTCACCATAAGCAAGCAAACAGCAACAACCATGGCACTGATTTTGCTACGGTGTGCAAGTATCAGGACGTCAAGTTCCAAATGCAGAAAGAACACCAACAGAGCAACCACAAACGACTATATCGACTACTAGAAGATGAGTCGCCCGTCCGAAGGGATAAAAGTACGAAAGCTGAAAACTGGCCCTAAACCCCTATAGACCCCACTTCAGTTTGCCTCTGGGTAAACTCTCAATCCCCGCTGCCGGGGCTTTGGGTTTGACGCGTGGGCTCCCGAGCTTTTGGGGTAAGGGTTTTAGGTGTGGGAAGCACGGTTTAATGTTCAGGGTCTACATTTCGGTTTTAGGCCTGGGCTGTTGGGCTCCAGGGAAAGGAATACTCCTCGGTTCACTCCCACTGCATATTCCGGGATTGTCGCGCTTCCCGCGACGATCAGGATGAGCATGCTGACGTCGCTTGCAATGGATTGAGCTGATGACGACGACCCTAAGCCCTAAACCTAAACCCAAATCGTGATCATAAGAACCTAGATCTGAACTCCCCAAGCCAAAACCCACGACCTCAACTCAAACTCAACATCAATGACATCCCAAGGCTGGAACACAAGACCTTAATCAAACCGAGACCATCCAAAACAGCACCCTAAGTCCTAAACCCCAAGCCCCATAAACCCCGCACCCTAAACCCTAAACCCTAGAACCCCTTAACCCTAAACCCCTCAACCCCAAAACCCTAAACCCGATCCACTCAACCGGTGGAGCTTCTGATAGAAGTCCACGTACTCCCCTGACCTGCGCCCAGCAACACCGGGTTTGGCGAGGCAAAAGCCCTGGGAGGTCGGCGCTCGGTTGGCTCTGCTTTTAGGCTTCAGGGGATTTAGAGGTTTAGGGGTTTTAGGGCTGAGGGGTTTGAGGGGTTTTGGGGGCTTTAGGGGTTTTAGGGGTTTAGGGTTTTTCGGGTTTAAGGTTTAGGTTTTAAGGGGTTTTAGGGCTTATAATAGGGTTTTTGTATTAGGGGTTTAAGCGTTTGGGTTTTGGGGTCTAGGGTGCTTGGGATGGGGGTATGCATTTGAAGGGGCAGCTTTTGGGGTTTAGGATCGCAGCCTTATTATAATTTGGTGTCCGCTCGCACTGTGGGGGTGTGGGAGGAGACAGGTTTGAGAGGCTAGACTTCAAGTTCAAGGTGAGGGCACCTACACTGACCTACAGATGTACATTTTCAATATTATAACCTCGACAATCCTGAAACCCGAAAGCGCTAACCCCCGAAACCCTGCAACCCTGCAACCCCCAAACCTATAGTTTTAGGATTGATCGGCTTTAGGCCCCGGCCCTCGTCCAGGTACTGGCAGCGGCGGGGGCAACGGGAGCCCTGGCGTGCCTGCACCCGTACCTCCAGGATTCTGATTTTTAGCTCCAGCGTTTCGGGTTGCGGATTTCTGCTGTTTCAAAGTGGTTAGGTTAGGTGTTTAGCTAAGATCCAGATGAACATCCTTACGCAGAGTGTATGAATCCGACATCACATCCGCAACCTGCAGGACTCGGAGGCAACGGGTTTAGGGGTTGCGGATTCATTTACGGTTCAGGGTTGCGGTGAAGGCTTGGGCCTTTTCGGTTTGGGGGTTTGTGCTCGTCTGGCATCATGTTCAGAAACTCTCGAGGCGATGCAAGAGGCTGAAGCCATGCTTTGCTCTGCATGTTAGCTTGCAAGGTACACTGCTGGTTTTGCGGCACATGGTCTAAAAGCCAGGGCAAAAATGGGGACTCTGTAAGGTGACAATGTTACAAATAATCCCGCTGCCAATCGTCATTCGAGCTTCCAGGTCCTCTTAGTTTAAGTGTCCAAGTGACGATGGAACAAATAGAAGAATCGGAGCTCAATTTGAACAAGGGTTAAAGTTGCGGAATGTACTGGGATGCCTGCTGGTGTTCTGCACTATTCCGCTGCTTGACTAGTCGAAGGTCATGTGTTCTGCGGGGGCAGTTCTAGATTCGGCAGCTTCCGGACAGATGAACCCTCCCTTGTAGTGAGAACACAACCACATCGGATCGACATGTTGTGGTAGCTGGCTTCGGGACACTGTGGCTCTACCGGCGAGGCAACTATCGATATGACTAGAAGACTAGCTATAAACCAGATTCAGATGCCTCTACTCTAGTCCTGCTGATTGTAAGCACAAGACTTCGGCAATCCGGAACAGTCACTCACCAGCAAGCTTGCTGCCTGAGGCCTAGACTCGAAGACGTTCTCAAACATTAACCCCGAACCTGACACTTCTGAGCCGCAAAACCTTAAAGCCAGCCAGCGCTAGCCTTTTTTGGACATAGCTGCCCTCTTGAACTCTGTCTTAAACTCTACTCCCTCATCGCCTAATCCCCAAAACCTAACTCCAAAAGAACAACTTAAACCCGAAATCTTTTTCAAGCCTAAACCACCCCCTAGACTCTCGAACCCGACAACCCTCAACTCCCTGTAGTACCTTTCTGTAAGACTTTCAAAGAACTAACTCTTCCCCGGACCGCCTAGGGATAATAGTGGTATCTCAAGAGCCCGAAGGACAATGATGGTATATTATGCCCTTTGAAAGAAGGACTGTA
>CAJNDV010031841.1:121319-145143 GCA_905221635.1 Symbiodinium sp. CCMP2456 | reverse complement strand
ATTTAAATATGAATCTAGATTTATTTCAAAAAAGAAATTTTATGATATTCTACGAATTCTTTATATTTTATTATATATAAAAAATATATAATTTTTCTAATATTAATACTTCTTAATAATTTAGAAATATATTTTTTTATTTTTGAAATATTTTTTTCATGAGAAATCCCTTAATTAATACAATGATTAATAATTAGATTTAATAATCAATTCTTGATTTTTAGTTCCAATTTTGCTTTCAAGAAATCTCATGAATTTGAAAATAAAGGAGGGCATGATATTCTATATAATTCTATAAATAAGAGGCCTGGCACTCTTATTTATATAATCTCCATTATAGATTCTTAATATATGTTTATTATTTAATTTTCTCATATAATATCAATAACTCGAGTGAGAGATACCATTATATTTTGATATTCAGATTGAAATATTATATTGATCTATCTCTCCCGATTAATCTGAATTCAATCATATATTCGCGAGTCGAATTAGATTTCTTATATAAAGATATCATCATGATTTATAGATCATATTGAATTCAATTCTTTTCTATATAACGAGAATGATAGCTTTGAAAAAATTGATTGAAATCCGGTCAATTCTTATGGAGTGTAGATTCGAAATTTCTTCTCGAATTTATTTTTGGCAGATATATTAGCCCTAGATAAGGGATCAAGAATATATAATTCAAATATTTCAAGGATAGATCAAATAATTAGGAAAAATTATTTAGGCAGGCTTCAGATTCTGCCTTTAATTCGAATATATATATATCGATAAATATAAAAAAAATTATTAGTCGTACCATGAATTTAGATAATATAATGGCAAAATTTAGATCGATATATAGAATCGAAGATCTTGAATTTAGCTAGAAAGTTTAGAAATATTTGAAAAGATCATTTAATTCTTCAATAATAAGAAATAATTTAAAATCAAGAATAAATATATGAAATCTCATGAACTTGCTGAAATAAAATCAAATATCGAATATCTTACCTCAATATTATTTTTATTTAAAGAAATATATTAATAAATAAATATAAATTATAATATCTATTATAATCATATAATAAAATCAATTTTAGCAATCTTTTTCTAATTAATTCGAATATTTGAATTACAAAAATAAAATTTCATAATTAATAAGTCCATAATATACCCCGCCCCATAAAATACCATATGTTTTATAATGCCATCTAATCCGACACCCGCATTTTTATAATAAAATTATATATATTTTTATATTTTTCAATTAAATATTTCCAATATTATATATAGTTAATTTATTAACTAAAATCTAGAGAATATCTAAAATTTTTAATATTAAGATTTCTCAAAATCCTAATATCCAAGAATCCGATTCCAATAGTCCATATTTTAAATCATAACCTATATAGAATATTTCATAATCTAAGAAATTATAGCTAATCTTTCCGACTTCCTCAAATTTTCAGAAATCTTCGATATCTTTTATTATATAAATCGGACCTACTTACTACAGAAAGATATCCGTATATAAATTCAATTATATAGTCCCTGAATATCTCCGATCAAAGTCATATAAATCTTCTTGGCATGCTCATTTCTACGAATCATTTTATTCGTATAATTTCTATTATATAATTCAATCTATTTTATATTAATCTCTTTCATTTCTAAATAAAAAATATAAAAATAAATCCCTGAAAGTATCCTATTTATTTCATCATACTAATTCAATATTTAAAATAGATCCAATCCCTCCTATCTCATAAGCTCCTCCCGAGCCCCGCAGCGCACCGACCCGACTAATTTATCCTCCATTTTTCCATATGAATAACTAGTCGGTGCGGACCGAGAGAATATGAAGAGTACGTAAAATCGATTGAGGCTCTATATTAGAATTATACTTGTTTAACTACCGCCCGAAGAAACAACCACAAATTGAAACCTTATCTTTTTTTACTCCCTATCCTTTTACACATCCGACTCGTACCAGGCACTTGAAAGTGCTGCTTTCTTTATCTCTAACTCCCACAGCGGAGTTTATGCTCAATCCCTTTTTTTCCTTATGTAGAAAGGTGGGATTATATATTTTTCAATAAAGCTTCTCCGTGATGTTTGGTTCCGTTTGAAGTCGAATTGTCTGAACCGCATTTAAATCCAAAATACGAGATTGAATCGCTACAACCCTGATTGCTGAAGTGGTCTGGACTTGTGAGTTTGCAATTTCCTGGCGTGCTGGTTCCTAGAAATCGCGAAAATGTGTCTGGTGTTGCATGATGAAGCTGCACATCCAAAAAATACTTGTCGCAGCCGACTACGTTGTCATCGCAACTCTTTCAATTTTAAATCAAATCTCCCGGCCACGCGTCGCTTGCATCAGGGGCCTTTCCGAGACCTGTTTCGAACAGAGTCTCGAAAGATGTGGCCGTGGTTGTCAAAATTATGGTCCCTATTTGGGTCCTTATTATAATACGGCACCTATCATTTAGGGTACCAAAAGGGACAATAATTTTGACAACTACCCATGTGGCTGTGGGAAGCTCCCCAGCCTTGAGAGACGCCCAGTCGCCTCTTCCAGCCGACGTTTCCCACCTCGGCCAACTCAGCGAAGAGGGCGAAAGGATCCGGGGAGACTTTGCCCGACGAGCTGCCACAGCCGCTTCGCCAGCTCTGGCAAGCCATTAGCGGAATCCTGTCCTGACAGTAGACAACTGTAGACAATGCAATTGCCGGACAAACGGTTAGAGACACTGCGTCATTTCTGTGCGCCCTCACTCACTTTCTGACTTAGAAGAAACCCGGAGCTGGCAGGCCTGGCTGCCGACGCCGGAGCACAATGATGCTTGCATCCAGAAAGCCAAGTTTCAGCCTTTCAGGGCTGCATAGGCTCAGGCCCGGCCTTCTTTGCGGCCGGGTCTAGCGTCACGTGTTGCATAAGCCGCGGGCTCTCGTCGTGCATAGCAGAGCCAGGAGGCCTTTGCCGAGCCCAAACGTTGCACGAGCTTCATGTAGGAGACATTACTGAAGTTTCCTTCGTGAGAAACCATGCCCCTAATCAGTGCTGCAAGAGATTTCAGGGTATATAGTAAGTCGGAAATTCAACACCAGCAAGGATCCTTGTAAGCTGAATGCCTTGGATCTGAACACATGTCTCACGGCCGAATCCGTCGTTGGGCATCTGGCTTGGGCGGAATGCAGATTTGCAGCTTCCAGGACCCAAGGCTCCTGGAGTCACTAAGCAGCTGCACCATCTGCTGCACACAAGCAACGCAAAGAAACTACGGATGAGCCTGCTCAAGAGAAGAAATCAGAATCAAGCGGCCGTCGGCATCCGATCGCACGACCTGCAGTTTTCAGTGCGCAAAATCAAGTCAGAACCACCAGATCACGGCTTACTACCGGTGCAACTGTGTTGTGCTTGCCTTTATTTGTACAGTATGGTGGGCGAGCTAAGCAACGGAGTGCTAGCTGGCCGGAGTCTTACCGTCCCAACACCTGAATCCACGCAGATCCCAGTTCTGAGACCAAGCAGTCACAAAAGCGTGCTAGAGTCAGCTGCGTGCCCGTCGTGCTTCATCTAGACCAGAACAGCATCATTTAGCTGAGCATGATTGAACTTCCTGTGGCAAGAAAGCAAGGGAAGGCACTGTCCTCGACCCTCGGGATGAGCATCCCGAAGGATGTCAAGCCACCAACACGACATATCTCTGTGTAATGAAAGCTTAAACATGTGAAAAGGTTGAGTTGCACTGCACGACAGCACAAATTGACAAAACCACATCAGTCACATCCCGCTTCTTCTGTAAGACCCCGGCGCGGTCGAACTCTTTAAGCACAGCCTCCGCATGTCGGAGGTAAGGCGAGGTCAAGCAGGGGTATATTATAGGCATAGGGTTTAGGGTTTAGGGTTTAGGGAACGCCAGAGAAACCCGCCTTGTATAAGCTGTCTCTGCAGCCTTCGACGGTGCCATACTGGCGTCCAAACGGAATGTCGCATATCACCGCATCAACCTCGGTCAACAGGGCTTCGGTAATGCACTGTAGAGGCTGAAACGTGAAAGATCGAAGGCAACAGATGCCTAGCTGATCCCAGTGTGTTTCATCGTAACTCGTTATGCATTGCATCACCTGCGGCTTGCAGCAAACCTTCTCGCGGCATCTATGCACCAGCGAAAGTTGAATTGTTCCCAAGCTGCACAGTTTCTCGCTATTTCTCGCTGGAAGCGCTGAAAAAACCCAGAATTCAAGGTGGAGATTGGGCAGACTGCGCAGCACTTCAATAGTTCCGTTGCTGTGGGAGGCAGATGCCGATTCATGCCACCAATTTCCACGTAGCCACTCGAATCATCGCAGCTCACATGCTGGTGACAACTATCCATCGAGCAGAGCAGCAGGAAACAGCAGAGAAGCCTGAGCCCCAAAACTCAACGTCTCCTGGAAGTGGCGGACCTACAAACTTGGGCGATGGCCGAGCGATCTGGTAATGGCAACCTCTGGGCATCGCCCAAGAGGAGGTCCTGACTTTCGGATGTTTGGAAGAATCTGTGTCACACAAAGCCGGGGTAGGTGATGGTTGATGCTCTGAGAGTAGATACCACTTGCCAGGATTCCACTTGGTCCGTGGTGTAACGTACCGAGCATCCAGTTCTTTCGTAAGGAGCAGACCAATCGGGCACCACTCGCCTGTGCCAGCTGAGCCTGCGGAAGGAATTTGTAAGGCCAATGCCACCTGCATTGCGGGGGAACATTTTGGCACAGACAGGATTGTTTGTGGAGGATTCCATTGAGTTTATGAACCCTTAACCCTAAACCCTAAACCCTATAGATTAAGGACCAGAGACCTGATGAGACCAGCCAAGTCTCGCACGTTGCTGCGCGCACCGGACAGCTGACTCGCATCGAGGTCCACGCCTTCGGCAAACTCGACGGGCAAGGCTTCAAAAGAACACGAAGCCCATCCGCACTCAGAAAACCTAGGCCTATGTAGTGGCAGTTGGGCCAGCTGAGGGCAGCCTCGAAGCAAGGGCGCTAGTACAAATGGGTCCACAGCACCGTCGAGCCAGGCAATGTGGTGTGCCTCCACCAGGATAACAGCCTGGCTTACACTCCGTGTGGATATGCAATGGATATGCAGCTTTGCTCGGAGTGACTGTCAATGCATGCAGATGTGCAGCTATCGTTCTAAGCTCATAGATCATACAGTACAGGAAGCAACAGCGTTTTGTTTGAATCACACTGCCCGGGTTCCAGTGGCCTTGCCGCACATCGGGTCGAGCACACGGTCGCCTTGCTTGAGCTCGGCTGACCGAGCCAATGCCCAGGCCTCAAGGATTTGCAGATGGATTCCAAGCGAATTATTGACTTTCTAAACCGGACGTTCAAGACCCAAGACCGCAGCCACAGGTGCGGCCATGCCCGCACTGCAAAGCTCTCCGCCGCCGCTCGGTATGCTTTGAACCTCAGAGCAGCCAGCGCAGGTTTCGCAGGCCCAACTCACGTGGTGAAATCCAGCCCTTGGTCACGGAAACCTCCGAAACAAATGGAACATCCTGGAACAGCACGTTCAGTCCAAACCCGCACTTCTGAGCATCCGTCAAGAAGCGGAAGGTCGACCAGGATATCGCTGTCGCTAACCTGCATTAAGAGATTTTATTAGGTGGGCTTTTGGGATCTGGGATTTTGTCACCATTCTACAGTCCGGGCAGCCGGCCAAGATCCTCACTTCAAGATCGGGGCGTCTCACCTGCAAAGCTGGTGGGAGAACCTCTCGCAGGCAGAAACCTGCAACGCACGATGCTCTGCACTGGCCTGGGCCCGCCAGCCTGCCAGGATCTCACATTTCACTCTGATACCATCACCGTCAGCTACGCCAGACAGTGTGGGCTTCTGTTTTTTGGTGCACTTGCCACCCGCCTTGCTTGGAGGCAATGGCCGTTGCTGCGGCAACTGCAACCCCTGCCAAGCTTTTGACACGGTCTTCTCACGCTCTCTTACGGGTGCAGTCTGATGTCCTATCATGAAGAAGGTGCTGCAACACATGATGTGCTCATGGTGGCAGACTCTCCGACCTTGGGATGATAGCTGCGCAAATCGTTTGCCCGATCGCCGGCAGGTGATTTTGAACCTGGCCAACGTCTTACGCATGTCACAGCGTCCATGCCTTCGTACTGCAAGCTGCATGTCTCTTTGGCAGCGAGACCCCCACACAAGCATGACACCATGCATGAACGTTTTCGGCGTCTCTTGCGCATTTGTAGCCTTAAGGCTGTGTCCCTCGGCACCGAGGCACAGCCTACCGCTTAGACATGGAGTCCTTGACTTGATGAGACAGGAGTTCCTGAGAATCGCAAGAAGTTGCGAAATGTTGTGAATGTCAACACACCTTTAGTCAACCATGTTCCCTCAATATGAACTGGTTTCTGACGGTTACAGACTTTACAGGACCGGTCCTGGCTTACCAAGGAGGCAAGTCTTCAATAATCCTGCGTTACGCAGAAAAAGAGGTCTCGGCCCTCAGCTATAAAGTGGCTGTGGACACTTGGCCCCCACACTTTACATTCCTAAGCTGTCTCTGAAGACACTGAATGAGCTACCAAACTCTAAGCTTCCTCAGGCAGCTTCAGGATTCTCTCCAATTGCTGCTTCAGCGCAGGAAGAAGCCTTGGTTCATGCAAGCACGAGAAATGCGATTCGATGCGGTGCAAGCGCAAGCGGCGTGCGGGCAGGACTCGTGCTCTGCCAATCCTCGTCGGACAGGAAATGGCCCTGGCCCTCCAGCGAGACGATGTCGGTGGACCATGCAGCAGCCGTGCCTCGCATCCATGCAGCTGACACCAGCCACGGAATATGCCAAAAGATTGCACAAGAACAAGGTGCTCTCATGGCACCAGAGGGGAGTCAGGACGTCCCCAGATCCAGCGATGAGAGAAACGGGCTTGTTCCCATCCTCCAGGGCCCAGGCAATCGAAACCAATGACTTTATAGCTTCCCCTAACCAAGCCTGCATGAAAGAAGCCTCTACCCTGATCCGGCACCTCCGATTTGCCACGGCAAAGACTGAAACCGAGTAGCCCGAGAAGCAGATTTACCGACTCGACCTTTGCGATGCCTCCCAGCTGCATTGGGCGGCAGTCTGCGCACTCATGTCACAGAAAGGAACGGCCTTCATGGTACTGCTGAAACGTCTGCGGACTCCCCGTTATTGTCACAATGCTCGGGTTTCCAGCGAAACCTCAACTTTGAGGGCAGACGGCAATGCTGGGCTTTCACAACTGACATCTATGCGCTGCCCGGCGCAGTGTGCAGTTTCATCCCTAGGTAAGCCGACCTCACCTTGATGCCTTCTGAGACACCGATTGATTGGCACCGGTGTGCGCTCCGGCAGAAGTAGCCACCGCCCACCAGCTGCGCTACATTCATTGACACGAGAACCTTGGGCGCTTAGCATTGCTCAGTGGGTGCGTGCATGTAAATGGCACGATTGGTTTGGAATTCAAGTTATTGAATCGAAGGACCATGAACACACCAATACAGAACGTCGCCAGCAGATGAAGAAAAAAACAAATATATGTACCTCGGAAGCATGTTGAATAGTCTTGAACAAAGCAGCATTGCGATTGCACAAATTGCACCTGAGCAGTCACGAGGTATCTTGGAAACTCTGGGCGCAGGTGGTTTTCGCAAAGTTTGTCGAGTCTGTTCTGCAGCAGGAGCACAAAAGCTCATCACTGGCACCGGACACAGCAGGATTGCTCCCTGCACTTTGGCAGCCGTATCCTTCTTTTTCGCGAGCAGAACCTGGACGTCGATACAAACAACCCCTCGTGGAGAACTTGGCGATGCACCCCGTGAGCCTCCACGATGGAGCCCCCCAGAGAGTGGCCAAGCAGGACGACAGGTTCCTGGCTGCAAAGCCCGGATTTGAGATCTTCTCATCCCCAACCCGGCCTCGAGGTTGCGCAAAGCATCTTCTACCTGACCAACATAGTTGCTCAGGGAGGTACAGCGCGACTTCTCCTTTCGCAAGCGGCTTGTTGGTGCGCATTCCGAGCACAGAGCTGGATTAGAAGCAAAGCAGCGACTGATGAGTCTTAGCCAGACTGTTTGCCGCGCAAATTCGCAAAGCCTTGGTTTAAGGCTTAGGGGGTTAGGGCTTCTTTTGCAAGAACTCTGGGTGTTACCCTCGCAGCTGCAAGCAGTTCTCCAGGAAGAGCGCCACAGAGGTGTAGCCGCTGTCTGCAAGTGCTGTCATGGGACCTTCGGCTAGTTCACAGTCTGGTGCGGCTCTTGGGACTCGTGTGTACAGGCACGGACTCAGATAAAGTAATCGCCGTGAACACAGTATGCAAGACAGGCTTGTCGGAACACCGCGATGGAACCTGCTTGAGAAAAACACGAAACTAAGTCGTGACGGTGCGCCCTGGAACACTGCAGCAGAGTCGTGTGTCGCACCCGGCACCCAAAGCAGTGTCGCCCGTCGTGGTACCTGACTAGGCGCAAGTCAGCTTTCAAAAACGTACTCGCATGCTCCAGGCGACAGACAGGGACATACCCAAAAAAATCACCACAGGCATGCCATTTGCCAGCTCAGCAGCATGACTAGCGGCATGAACCACGAAGCTTGACGAAGTGGACTGAACATATCCACCGTCTGCCATCGCAAGTGTGGGATGGAGTCACAGCCCCCAGTGTGACCGAGTCCGGGTGAGCTGAGAGCAGCCTACACGCAGAAAAGATCTACCACAGCGTACTCCTATGATGAAATGTATTAAAAACAAGGCATGTTAACCTTCCAGCCCACGCTCGTGGATTCGGCGGCTCGAGCCATGCGGCTGTTGACACGTGAGTTAGCCACAGCGCAATGAGTACACGCCGGTGAGAGCAGTGATCATGCTGTAGGCCACGAATGCAAGTCTGATTAAGGCCATTGAAGTGTTGTTAGCCTTTTAAATAAAGCTGGCAATAGTACTCGCCTCATACAAACAAGAACATGTTCATTCTCTCCCTACTGTCAGCAACATGAACCGAGAAACAAACGTATTTAAAATTTACCTCGTTGAACCTCCCGATCCAGAGGACAAGCTAATATTGTGTGTCGTGTTGGTGTGACGAAGGTCCATGATGCTCATGTGACTGAGTAAGCATGACCGAGCCAACTCAACATTCCTAACCTGGGCAAAGCACCAAAAACGTGCCTATGCTGAGGACATACTCCTCAGGGCGAATGGCACAAACCTGAAATCTACCGCTGTGTGTTAATAACTCATGTCTTCACCGAGCATGCCACAATAACCATTACTATCAGATACTATCAACAGTCGCACAACAGCCAACACGCCCCGGAGCTTCAAGTAGATCCCTGTCGCCAGGGGCACGTGAGGGGCTCGATGCCATCCTCGTCTCCTGCGCGGGATGTGTGAGCAGGAACTCTGCACTAATATTCCTAACATTCCAGCTTTGTCTTGGGTGGCTCACTTCTGGGGCTTACGCCATAGATTTTGACGCTTGGATGGCCTGCAACAGGCCTCTGCCTTGCCTCAGCTCCCCTTTTTGCTGCGCAGGGTGAAACAACGAAACAGGAAAAAGGCACAGCCGGTGCCAAAGCCTGGCCCGCAACACCTCACAGAGCTCCTGAGGGTGACATCTACGACTCTGGAGTAGAAGCTTCCTAATCTCACCTCTGGCACCTGGGGTCCTGTGAGCCAGGCTGGGAAGACACACCGCATTTTTACAGCCATGGCTTTGTATCGCCAGTCTGATCAACAATCAAGACAAGGACACGCTGCTTTAAAGGTTCGAGAGCTTTCATCCAGACCTTCCGTACGGAGTCCATTTCGGATGGATTGCAGTTCCGCAGAGGGTCAATAATCAAAAGAACTCTGACAGCCCCAAGCGAGATTCGGAAGATTGCTTGGGCTAGCTGGACCCGGAGAGCCTCCGGTTTCGACATATTGGATGCCCAATCCGTGCTTTCAACACCGTTGGGGAGGTTCACCACTTTGCTCCACATGCCGGCTTGTTCTAGACACGGCTGCAAAGGCATGCCCATGTCTTCCAAGCCCATCTGCACGTACTCGGCCAAGGAGCTCCCCTGGCCTGGCGTCCTGGCAACGCTGCAGGGCAGAGGCGCGTGGTCGATGATGTGTATGGAGAAGTTAATCGTCTCGAGCTCGTAGTGCTCCACAAACTCTCCATTTAGCTTGATCTTCGCTGGAGCATCCAACATCCGCAAGAGCAGCTTGGCGAAGGTTGTTGCCCCCGAACTGCGGGGCATACTCATGACGTTCAGCTTCCCGGTCATGGCCGAATGGAGGGCAGGAATCTTCGCAAAAGGTCCAAACTGTGCTGAGCCGAGGCAGTAAGTGAAACCTTGTGGGATCTCCATGCAGATTTCAGCGGACAACTTGTTGATGCCGTCCTGTGTCAAACAAGTAAGAAACCAAGTACTGGTAGGCCAAAGGCATGTTGGGTCGAATGTACTCTCATGCAGCACTCTGGGACTTTGGAAATGCAACTGCAGCTTAGGGTCAAAGCGTGGTGCCGCCATGCGCAGCAGGGCTCGTGACAGCAGAAACAAACGCTCCAAAGAACCAATGGAGGAGGACAGCTGCAGCAGCGCTTCACCTCCACACTGAATTCTGTACTTCTTGGCTCCATCTCCCCCAGTTAGCATGCAGGCTGCACTTTCTTACGTTCTCTTACGTTCTTCACTTCCTTGAAAGAGGCCCACAGCTACAGCAATTTTGTCTGGGAAATCGTGCTGTAGTAGTCGGTACGAGTCACAGGATCGCCGCACTGCGCTCAGGAGAATCGGAACAGACACAGCATAGACGGAGTAGCTGTGAAGACACTCCGCAGTCGTTCCGGCTGCGCTCGAGTGGAAGAGCTTGAAGAGGGCCAAGGTGATGCAGGCCAGCTCCGTGTAGCGGAGGAAGATCTGCACACCGATACTTCTCCGTGCAACCATAATTACGGACAAAAAGGAGACGGGACGACAGCAGCTGTGAAGTCAAGCTACTACTGTAGTAGCTCGGAGCTAGGGGAAAAAAGAGAAATGCTCAGCCAAGTGGGCCCGTTTCTTCCAATGCCATCGGCATCGTCAAATGTTACGTGCTTGAGACTAGGATCCCATACAAGTAGCAAACGTGGTTCTCGGGCAGCTTCCATTTTGGAGCTGTTTCGGGCCTCGGTTTGTACTTACGATACGGCCGGTACTGTTGGATCACATTTTGTTTTGGGCTTCCTCCAGGCCGGATTGAAAGACCTGGCTTTGGCTGCCTAGGGAAATCTTCAAAAAGATCGGGATGTCGGTCAATGTCCTGAGATTGCGGATTTAAGCCGGGTAAGCTCAGCTGGGTGTCGGCCGGAATGGTTCGTCCGTGGTCACGGCATGTGCGCCCAGGTGATCTACGTCCTACGACACCGTACGACGCGGGTCCGCCGCAAAACAGGGTGCAAGACCAAGAAGCAGCCTGCATCACCTGGTGGATCAAGGTGAGCTTCTTGCGCTGCTCCAAGTTGCCGTCTTGAATCTCTTCGTATGTAGCCTTTACCGCGGAAGTCTTCTCGGCCATGGACTTGACTTCGAAGAAGTTGCTAAGGGTACTGAACATGTCGGAGTACAAGTACCCGATCATGCTGCGTGTTTGTCTGGAACAAGTTCTGAGGCTAAAGCACGCCAGGAGCGACATGGCCACCATGAGAGCGCCAGCCGAGAATGCCACGAAGACTGCATTCCAGACGGGCTTGCTGTCACAAGTCGGTTGTGTGGCGGCAAGCCCAAGGACCGCCAGCAAGGCACCAATGACCGTGAGGGACTCGATAGAGAAGTCGTTGCAAGACTCCAGGACGCCCTGAAGGGCACGCGTATCTCCAACAAGTCGGCTCCAAACTTCCGAGAACATCCTCGTGGTGAAGGCCTCGGTCTTGATGTTTAGAAGAGCCAGGTACATGGAGGTCAGGACATTCAGCATGGCATAGTTAGCAGATCGGATGAAGAGCCAGGCGCCAAGAAGGCTAGTACCCGCAGCTGCAAGGAGCCAGAAAGTGCCCAAAATGTGATTAATCACTAGAATGTACAAGACTGCGGCCACACAGTTTACCAGGAAGGCTCCCAGAAAACCCGGCCATGCCAACTTGCCGATCCGCACAAGCTGAAGAAACGCCTCCGTGATGGTGAGCTTGCCGAAGAGATTCTGCGCCAGCAGCGGATCGGCATTATCTGGCAGAGTCTCGTCCTGCCCCCAGACACACACCGATTCAAAGTGTGAACAAACCCGTCATGCCAAAAAGTCCTGGGTTGAGACCTGCTGCAAAATCATGGTTCAGCCGAGTCCTGCTCCATGAAGGCACCGCCACTCGTCAAAATGCCTGGCCGCTAGAACACTGGACTAATTACATGTCATGCGTGTGGCGGCAGAATGCTAATTACCACCAAAAGAAGGTTACAGACCGTAGACCAAAAGCCGACGGAAATCCGACGAGCTGCGGTTGACCACGTTCCGAGCACGTGCCTTGGAGCTCTCGAAGGCGGCGCGCCGCAGGGTCCGCGTGCGGCTGCCGGGGGCTTCGCTGCCCCCCATCTCGAAGGTGTAGCCCACCTGCGTCTGCTCGAAACCTGTCTGACCGATGATGGAGCCGTCCTCCACGTGCATCGCTGCAGCACTTCGTATCTGGCGCAAGTATGCCAAATGCGCATGTGAAGGATGTTCGGAACTGTCGCAGCCTGCAATGTGTGCCTTGAGACCGTGCGTGAGAGCAGTATCTGCGATGCTGTAGGGCACTAGGAAGCTTTCGTCCAGAACCATTTGGTGGAAGCGAAAGTCTCGGAAAGCACTCACTCGGGTTCGGGACAGCTGCTCTGCATATTTGGCTTCCTTCCACCTCTCGACTGCTTCGGAATTCAGCTCACTTTCAAGCTCGAGTCGATACCCATGCCTCGCAATGAGGGAGTTGACGTGAGCATAGCACTCCCCCCAAAGCACGTGTGGGTACTGCTGCTTCTCTACAAAGCCGAGACGGACAAGCTCCGTGTACACTTTCATGTACATCTCATTTCCTTTGGCCTTGGACAGGATCTGAAACATTGTCATCTTGGGAAGCTTCTGCTGGCTATAGAATCTCTTTGTGTGGTCAGTGAGTTCCACGTTGCGACAACGCCCTTTCATCCATTGGACCATGGCTCGTCCAACAACCCTGGGGGCCGCGATCACGTTGCCACGATCATCGAGTGTGCTTACCTCGGAAGTCGTAGCTGGCGCCGTCATGCTCCTCAGCATGTGCTCACCTGCCACGTGCTTGCACGAGCCAAACCGACACTGCTGTGTGAACTACAAGGGGTCATATGGAGTCCGAGTCGCGGCAGACCTTGGCGTTGATTAAGAAAACTTTCCCGTCACCATCGGAGACAACTAGGCATTGGTTCTGTGTCAGGTCGCGTGTAGCTAGGATGTTCCCAACTGTGTCATAGCTGTACTCAACATCCTGTGCCTCGACCGGAATACCTCCAATCGTAAGGCCCTGATCCACGAGAGCTTTCATCTCGACCTTCTTGTGCTCCTCTCCATCCTGGAGGAAGTAGATGAGATCGATATCGTTGAAGCCGGCAATCTCGGAAACTAAATCTGGGTTCTCGGAATCCAGCCACAATATCTTGCCCACCAGCCGGGCGATGCCTCCTTTGTACCCGGTGAAGGGATGCTGCACAGCCCATTCCAAGAGCTCTTGCAGTGGCAAAGTGGCGTCTTCGCTCTTGACATTCCCGAATCTTGCGGGGTCCAGCTGCGTGACTTCTAGCACGACGCCTGCAGGATGCGCAGATGTCAACGTGCTCTGAAACATGTACCGACAACAAAGAGGAAACTCCGGCCAACTTACTCCACGGTGCTGTCCAACTCATAGACTTCAGGGCAAACCATCCGCAGGTTGGCGTATGACACCTGCGGCGGCTCATGGCGTAGGGCACATGACGCCTGAGGATGCTTCGGTGGTTCCTCTGTAGCAGACAGCTGAGGCTCGGGCACGGCGAAAGATGTCCCTTACGGCAGTGCAAGTTTCAATCGTGGCATTGTGATACAAGACTTCTGAATCTCACACTGCGACCATGTTTCCAGGGCATGGGTACTGGCCACCGCAAGCGGCGCCATGGCAGCGCCATGATCAAGAGGACGACGACCACACCGCTGAGGATCAAGTTCACCAGGGCGATGCTCTGAGAGGAGTCAGGACCTGAGAAACCCACTCCCACTCCTTGGAGGAGCTGAGAGGGCATCAGCAAGACCCGCCATGTCATCTTTTGTCAAAAAAAGGGACGCCAACCGCGCTATCTTCGGGCCAAACGCTCTCAGAGGCGAAGTTCAAGCACAGGGCTGCCAACTCAGAACTTGCACCGGCTTTCACCGGGCTCAAGGCTTTCACTCGAGTTTGATTGGATTGGAGAAGTCTGTCCTCTTCCGTTGAATCTCCACCTTGGAACCGCGCGAATCGCTTGCCAAACTGGCATCGAAACCAGAAACTCAAGCGTGCATGCGGCAGGCAGCCAAGGTACCAGGTGCGCAAAGCTGGCTTCCAGCCATCAGCCCCAGCCACCCAACCAGCGACAGCCTTGTCAAAAACATGCTGATTCCTAGTAGCAGCAAAACACTGATATAAGAGGCTGAGCAACAGAAACGGTTTACAATCATCACACCGACAATCATAACACTAGAAACGCGAGCGGCAGCAGCCAGAATAAGTGCAACAGTGGCAGCTGTTGCAGAAGTGTTTTGCACTCATGCACTCACGATCATCGTACTTACATAGCGATAGCAGCACCAGCCGAAATACTAATAGCAAACATACTAGTAATCGTACTGCAAACGGCTGTGCTACCAATAACTGCACATTTCTCCACAGCAACAATAAAAACAGGATGTTTACAGCAGGAGAGCATAAGCTGTTTAATTAAATAGAGAGACATGAGACAAGACAGAACCAGACTCTGACATGGGAAACACCACATTACGCTTGGTGCTCGAAGTGGCACAGGTCTGTGCATCCAAGAACCATATTCTCTGTGCTGCTATGACTGTGCGCGCGCTTTGGCAGCATCGAAGTCATTACTGAATATTCGTGATGCTTGTCTTATGATTGTGTTAGCTGTGCTGTGAGGATTGCTCTTGACTTTCGTCCTATGTTCTCTCTCTTTGCTGATAAATTCTGATGGTTGCAGCTACTGTTACTGTTCCGATTCGTGTCATTCCTGCCGTGTTAACGTTGACTGCCTACTCAACAGAAACGTCTGTCAGACTGCGTGCTCCTCGCATGCTAGTCACTGGCAGCGAATGCATTGAAGAACCGCCCAGGGCTGCAGTATTTCCTCGCTTGGTTTCAAACCTGACCCAGTTCAGTGACATGTTCCTCCTATTAGTGTTTGCCTATTTGGAGTTTCATATAGCTTGTAATGCCTAGAACTCGTGCTATGCTTGGATGTATGGTAATGACTGGTAATGTTAGCATATCTAGGCCTATGCAAGTATTCAGCTTCATAGCTTAGATGTAGGCGGCATAGTTGTAGGTCGAGGTTTTAAGACGGTTCGCCTTGACACTCCGTGTTTCATCAATTTTACATTGCCGGCTCTGGCGTTCAGGGTCTAGTGCTTCCATTGCCGAGACACGTCCCAACACGCCTAATCCAAGTGCAACCGAGCTGGGAACATGGCGCTCTCTGCTTCTGGGCCGAAACCACCAGCGCCATGGATGACCTCTCTGGCCCAGTTCAGCAAGATCGGCTCGGATCCGGAGGGAAAGGCAGGGACCCGCCTCTGAGACGTCTGCCCCGCTGGCTCGCATAACCTTATGCATAAGTTGCGGCTGCGGACTGGCTGCGGCATCCAGACACATGACAGCAGTTGGCAGCAATCGAGACGCAGGCCACAGCACAGACTTTCTCGGCCGATTTCAGTGTTGCAATCGCTGCCGGTGCACGATCGCTGCAGAAGAAGACCCGGCATTGCACCTCGCCGACTCACCGACGCCATCTCGACAGCGCCACAGCAAAGCTCGGTCGGTGATTTGAGGAATCCTGCGGTCCAAGCGCCCGGTGCATGGCTTTGGCACCAAGACGTAGAAGCTCCCAGGAGGCCAGCTTGTCGAGACCTGTCCGGTTCCCGGCTGCGAGAGCACAGTCTGAGGATGGTTTCAGCTGCCGGCCTCCCTGGCTAAGCGTCATAACGAACTCAGCCGTTTGTTCCTTCCGTCAGCACCATCCGATTCGCATGTCCGCGACAGCTCCAGGCAAAAGCTGGTCAGCAAAAGGTCGGTTGTTTTCATCGACTGCTGTAAGAACGTTCTCATACGACCAGAGCATCACAGTATCCCTGATATTTAGCCATAAGAAGACTCAGGGCGCTCGTGTGCGTGCCTGCGCTTCCTCCGGGATGACTTCATCCAAACCCTGCAGAAAAACTGGCAAAGAAGACATGATGACACAGGACACAATGAGTCTCAGAGTGCACAACAGAAAGCCCTTGCCTCAATTAATTGCAGTACTTGGTGTCTACCAACAGCTACACAGCCCCATCAGACCGAGCACAAGATGCAAAGATACGTCAATTGGACCCGCGTTAAAGATGTTCTCCTTGTCAGACGAACGTCAGGATTTGAGGAATAGTTAACGGATTGTTTCAAAGACGCAGGCTTTGGAACTCGCAGGCTTAGTTCCTGGGGCACCAGAGGGGAGGCGTACAGTGTGGTCGTCGAGAAGTTGCTTTTGAGTCCCAGAGCCACCCCCAAAAAGCGGACGGTCCCGGATCCCTCCATCCATCCATGACGCACCAAGCTGGTGGCCTTCCTGTGGTCTATCATGGTCTATCGACCCTCAAGCCTCGAGGGGGCGCAGAGTCCTTCAGAACCATTAATCCAATGGGAGTTTTGAGCCCGTCTTGCAGTCGACTTAGCACCTTAAGGAGTGGATCGTGAAGATGCTGTCAGGCTTCATTCAAGCTTCGAGATTTTGCTGGAGGCGTTTCCCAAAGATGCCTTGATTCTGAAGTCTATACTGCCTCTTGCCGCAGGGTACCGAAAGGTCCACGACAGAACTGAAAAATGACTTCCGGATGTGATTGGTGCCTGTGGTATCGAGACTTGCATGGAGCCGAATGGACACCGCCTGGTCGTGCATTGCAGCGCGAAGCAAACGGGCCACCTGCAGAAGAGATGGTCCGTGCTTGCTCCACATTAGCACTTCGAACGAGCTCCAGAAGCTTCAAACTCCAAAGTTCCGAAGCTAGCCTAACCCATTCAAAACTTCAATGCCAGCCGCAACTTGGCTACAAAACATCTGTTGAAGACCTGGTCGGGAAGACAGTTCTGACAGTCGTAGTGAGTGTACTCGCAATCACGCCTGTTTGTATTTCTCGTTCATGACGATCGAAGCAAGAAGCTGCCTCGCTGTCTGCACCGTGAACTCGCTGGGCCAAGTCGAGAGGCCGTTCCTCTCAATACTCTCGTCTCACTGAAAAACGGTTCACAGTTGGCTTACTCCAGAAGCCCTGAAACACCGTCCTGGCTTCCGATTCACCCGGGCCGCCCAGCAACCCTAACGGCATGAAGCTTGTCCAAGGCAGTTGTAGTCTCGATCCCACTACTCATGGATACCTTCACCAGCAGCGATGCTGCTTGCAATGTCGCCTCCTTCTGTGCACCGATTTGCTCCAGCACATGTGGCTATACAACAAATGCACGAATGCAGGTCTATCTTCGTGCGTGCAGAGTCTTCCATGTGTACTGTGCGCCACGCTGCAGCTGTGTCTCGTCCCTTCTCTTTTGCCTGCACTGATGGTGTGTGGGTGTGCGCACTCATGGCATGTGCTGGTCGGTGGGTTCCCGAGCATGCATCTACTTCACATACATGCATACAACGTGCAAGACTCACGAAACAGCCCCGAGGTTTCAAACTGGCGTTGTTGTTCGGCCAGCGCGTATCGTCGCTGGTCTCCGTCCAAAAGGACGGCACCGCCTAGAGCTTGGATCCTTGATTTTGTGCTACAAAACAACTCAGGAACCCAATTCACCAACGAACCTTGGAAGAAAGCAGATCAAATCGTGAATCATTTGTGGGACATTCACACTCCGAGGAAGTCCCCGTCCCGGCGTCCTGAGCAAGGTGTGTCCTGCAAAGCGAGAGAAATGCTCATTCAATCTAGAGTCTGGACACTTGGGATGCAACCGTCGTTGTCCTTTTCGCCATCTGACGCTCCGTGATGAGCTTCGGGGCTGCGGTCGCCTCCAGGCTCTACTTGTGGCTGAGGAGGCGACATGCTAAGCTTGCAGCAAGACTACTGCAACTACACACGTAAGGTATCTATACCTCTATATATATATATATATTATATGTACATTCTATATATATATATATATATGTTGTCACAGGTCTCGGCATGCAGACTTTTTGGCATCTTCAGGCGCAGAAGAAGCCAGATCACCGTGCCTCTGTCTGGCCGACACCGAGAGCTCTCTATGTACAGTCATAGGACATGCCTCGCGCCTAGATTTTCGGATCTTCGCACTCAGAGTTCTGGTCGAGGCTTCCTGTGCATAGAACCGCAATGAAGCAAAGGTCCATACAACAGAGGGCAGCTACGGATGTGTCAACCATCATGCCAAAGAACAGAGCTTGTCGCACCCATCGCCATGACTCGTCGGCTGACGTAATGCACACATTGCCAGTTGAGTCATCTAGAGGCCCCTACTTCATCCTATTGCGGTTCCTGGTTCCGAGTTTCATTACTCGTCTTGAGGCTTCGGAGTCCGGAGTCCGGCCTATTGGCCTGGACGTTTCTCGCCAAGCCCAGACCTGCGAAGACATCGCCAGGAACAATGAGCTCCACAGAGGCACCGGGAATGATGGCATTGCTACTAGGACTGGCGGATAAGCCCCAGTACAGAGTACATGCTGCTGCGACTGCTGCTACGGTTGGTACTCGTGCTACTAGCAACACCGTGGGAATCACGACGACGATTCTTAGACGGGGGATGAGGAAAGTGAAGATCCAGATTCTGAAATAACGAGGATCATGGACGTGACGATGGTCATTGCTACCTCCTCTGTTAAAGGAATCAATCGTTTGACAGCGGCAGTATTGGCGTTGTCTACAGTCGTACTCATGCTGTTTTAGAAGTAAACCACTGCGATTGCTTCTTGGTTCAGTCATTGTCTTTTGCTGTTGGCCTGTCACTGCGACGGCTGGTTTGATGATGATTGCTCATGCCCAGTGATTAGTTTTGTTGCTGACGTCGCTCTTGCTGTTGCTAATTACGAAGCGGTAGCTGCCAGCCTGTGTCGGAACCGCTTCCACAAATGAGCTGTTCTCAAATTCCCGAACAGTTGTATCACATCCACGAATTTGGTCTGCCTCCAACCCACATGCTTGCTGCAGCTTCTACATCCTCTAGATATCTTCTCATTAAGACCAGTACAAGTTTACAAGTCATCATTTCCTGGCCTTTTGACTTTAGCTTGGCCAGCGCCACATTCTTCTCTTCTTCTTTGGCATTGTGCTGCTCTGTAAGGCCATCCACAAACCTGGCAGAACCGCAGTGCAGCAACGACACATCCAATCTGTGCAGCTTGTCTTGCAGCTTAGATACTGCAAATGTCTGCATGCAAAACATCGGTGGCTTTTCCACCATAGTCGTCTGATCAAACGAACGTCACGCAGCTTTCGGGTTGTGTATTCTTGCATGGCTCAAATCTGCCTTCGAAAATCTGTCTCAATCTTCTCCTTCTGTTCCACGCTGGCTGCACTCACGTCCTTGTCCTGAAACGGCTTGCATGTGATCAGACACACCTCCGCAGTACAACCTCCTAAGCATAGACTGCAACAGGCTTAAATTACGGCAGTGTGACCTACTGTGGCGTATGATGAGGGAACCCCGCCTTTTGCTGGCCAGCCTGAGCATGGTCAGCACATCACCTACCTTGACCGACTGAGAAGACAACACTCAAGTTGTACGAGCCTTGGTCAACGTGCCCAGCAAGTTGCCTTTGAACAAGCCTTTGGCGCGGATAGCTTTCAACAGTACTCTTCAAAGCCAGAACGGTGAAAACAGTATGGGGAGTTAAGTTTGTGCCGGCTCATCTCTTGCCCAACTGTCGAATGCGGGCGGGTGAAGCCTGCCCTGTCTGCAAGCAGGCCACTGAACTCCGTTTCTACCTGACAAAGGGCAGAGAGCATTGCAACTGCCTACGACTCATGTTGCGGTGATCTGCGTGTCTGCCAGCAATTTGAGTTCATGAAGTCGCTGTCGAGATTCGCTCTTCCGTTCTTCGGCGAGCTGCTCAACAATTTTGTCGAGGTCAGGTATGCTTTTCCTAGGTCAAGAAATTACGGGAAGAAATGACCGATCAACACGTTGCAATTTGCAACAGAGCCTTCTCTGCAACATAGCCTGCACAGAGCCGCCAAGATTCATCTGGAAGTCCTTGATGAGAGACTTCTCGGCAGCGGAGCAATGTCTTTGATCGTCCACTGCGCAGACCTCGCTAGAAGTGTCATGACACTTCTCTGCACCTCTCTGCACCCGTCTGCCCTCAAAGTGCCCTACAGGCAGAAGCTGGGAGGTGACGAAATTCTCCAAGTCCCGAAGCTCCTCAGACCACAAGGCTTATGGCCGTAAACACGTGCGCAAACAAGTGGAAGAAAGCTTCACCTTCTTGCCAGCATAGTCATCCTTAGGCTCCGCCGTGCATGGGTTGTGAACTGCAAGCTGATGCTGTTTCTGTCAGCGTAGGCAGAGGACCCACTGGCCTGTGGAGAGAGAGAATGCTGGGAAAACTGGCCATTGCAATACAATGCAATCCAGGATCCAGATCATATGGATTCCCATACTTCAGAGTTGGAAACCTTTGTGGCACGCAGACAGACCGGCACTCTAGCCTGCTCTCGGTACCCTTCCAGCCAAGAGCTCTCACATGCATCCGGATCACAATCACCAGGGCGGCCGGGGAGCTTATCCACCCCGAATTCCAAACAGAATCGGGATGCCTCACCTCTTAAAGAAAGCAAGAACATTCCATCACAGAGCAGTACGCCACTGGTCTCACACGGCACCAGAAGTTTCACATGACATGTTCATGAAAGCCCAAACGTAACTAGGACCCCTGCCAGAACAGTCCACACTGGCGATTAAGGTGGACTTCTTCCTGCCCTTCTCCTCTGCGCACTGAGCAATGTCTGCGTGCTCGCATGCCACGGACGACATACATCAGAAACCATTGGAACATATTGGAACTTCGCGGCTCTTGAATTTCAACGGTCCTTGAACTTGAATTTCGCATTTGCCAGCTTGTCCCACGTCGGCTTGAGCATCTTGCAGTGATTGCACCACTCCGTGTGAAAGTTAACGAAGACCTACCAGCAGAAGACTGGTTCAGCTAGACTCTCTGATCGGCACATGGTGGTGCAGTGGTAGCCAGGCTCTGAGGACAACGCCGTCTTGCCTGCAACATGGCTGGCCCAGGTCCTGTGCATGGAGTGCGGCGAGAGCTCGGCAGTCACATATTCTGGATATGTTCTGATCTCCTCTCAGTGAGCTGTACCGCCCCCGCTACACCTCAGACGTGCAACGGCGGGAGGTGCCCATGGTTGAGTCACGCTACAAGCCCGGCGCTGTATCATCGGCATGTCTAGGGCTGCGGCTGTTGAGAAGAACAAGGAATCTTCCCGAAGAGCTGCCCATGCTACGGAGCGAGGTGTTGCAAGCAGCTTGTCACTGCTTGGTGCATATGTGAGTCGAACCCGAAATGCAGGTTTGACAGTCTCGCGAGTCGACTAGCCGGTCTCGCCGTGATATCTTGTAAACCCACCGGTTCTGCAAGCAGAACACGGCCGAAAAGATGGTCTGGCGGCGTGTCTTGGCTGTCACATGCTGTCGGCTGGATTCAAAGAAGGTCAAGGTGGTTTGAACGGCTTCTGACCCCGAGCTCGTGATGCAAGGTGGGTCAGGCCTTTGCATCCAGCAAGATCTTCAAGACCTGCACCGTTGCATGCTACTCCCGAGGAGAACATCCTTTGCAGAGCAGAGTCGCCTCCGAGTGGCCGTTCAAGGAGGCCCAGTGCACTGCCGAGCGTGCCCAGCGGTCGCTCCTCGGCTCAGGAACTCCGATGAACTCTTCAGAGCCGGGTTCCGAGGGCCCGACCACTCCAAGAATCCCCGAGATCGGGAATCCTTCATGGCCTCGGTTCCGGGCCGACATGGCCGAACCCCCTAAACTGAACTGGAGAAAGGCTTCCTAGCACTTATCCGGGGCCTGAAGCAGGCGGCGAAGCGCTTCGGCACTGCCACTTCGGGCGGCTGCCTGGAGCCGGATGAGCAACTGCACACCCAAATGACAGAGACCAGTATATGGCAAGGAATGATAGTCCATCAAATAACAAACACAAGCAAAGATCGAATCAACAAATGCTTCTTCAGAAGCATGCGCACGCTGCTGGGATAAGCACTGGGACCAAGCTGTTGTAAGATGCTACTACCTTCCTGATTGGAATCTCCAGAAATGCACCTTTCATGCTGGCATAGATAGAAACATTCAATCCCGATAGCCACTGCTGTCTGGGTCGACTCACTATTCTGCAAGTTGCACCGAAGAGTGTGTCTGGTCTTATGGCGAGCCTGTCTAAGTAACTACGCGGTCATGACACAGCCATGCAATGGATTACAGAACTTCGTCACACAGGACTAGACTAGAGTACACGAGAGCTGCATAAGCACATCGCAGGACATCTCAAGTCGGGCCAGCGGACATGGAGCAGCGACTGCCCCCGCGCGTCGCGGACAGTGAGAGGGGCCTTGGCCTTTAGCCTCGGCACTGGATCGAAGTCCCCTCAATTGGGAGCTACATTTAGTAGCAATAGATCTGGAACGTCTTATCTACCTTGCAGTAGTTGTGCGTACTCTATGTCTTTTTTCTTACATGCGTATGTACGTACACAAGGAAGCAATAGTGATCAGTAGTGTTTTTCAGCGCCAACTGCTGTACTCTGCCGTTTGAATTGTGCAAGACCGTCCGTGTGCGTCTGCCCTCTTATTCCTCACTGTGAGGCGATGCTTGGAAACGCTCGGAGTTCAGACCTGCATACATACATAGGTACAACATAAGTTTTTACCTACATGCCTACATACGTACATACATACATACATACAGACAAACACTTCCTTACCTACTTTAAATACATTCATGAATGACAGCGATAACCTATATTCTCCTCTTTCTTGACGTGCATACTCGTTCACAAACTCTGGTACAGACTGCCATTTGGCTGCATTCGCACTGCTCCCATCTTTCTGCGCACTAGTGCGCTCGCTAGTACTCCGCGATTTCTCTGCTGAACCGACGATGGTGGCAATATGCTAGCCAGCATCACTACAACACTGTTGGCAGTAGATCTCACCTTCTCCGTACCAGAGAACCACCTACCATTAGACAGCGATTCGTCGTGCTGGGAGTCTAGTCGAAATAGCACACTCGTACGAAGTGGCACTAGTGAAAAGGAAAACGAGATTTGCATGGTGAAGCATAGCTGTCGTCAACGGAAAATACAATCCCGTCGTAGAGCATGGCTCTAAAACAGAGAAAAGCACCTCAAGCAACATGCCACACGGAAAGGAAAAGTGACTGCCTCGTCACGTCTTTTCATGGATACTTGTTTCTTCTCCGGCTAGCGGTATGACCATCAGTCTTGCTGCTCTTCTTTCTCTAAGTCACTCTACTTACTATTACTGCTGCGACCACTGCCACTACTGCTACCACTTCCACTGCTAAAAACTACTGCTACTACTACCACCACTACCACCA
>CAJNDV010031841.1:93761-112281 GCA_905221635.1 Symbiodinium sp. CCMP2456 | reverse complement strand
GTCGTCGTAGTAGTAGTCGTCGTGGTCGTAGTAGTAGTAGTAGTAGTAGTAGTAGGAGCAGCAGCAGCAGCAGCAACAGTAGTACTATGGCAGCTGTAGTTGCTGTAGCAGCATCATCAGCAGCATCAGCAGCAGCAGCAGTCGTGGTCGTAGCAGTGCTAGCAGTAGCAGCAGGCATGAGTATAAGTAGGAGCAGAGTGTTTCTACAATCAGCTTTGCCACCCTCATCGATACCATCGACATCGTCGTCATAGTCATGCTAACGGCCAGCGCCGTTGTCGTTACGAGCATCAGTTCCGAGTAGCGCAACAAGACATCATGTATCCAACACTGCTATTCTCAGTCATTGTCGCTTTGACTCTTGCTGCCCCAGAATCATTTTCTTGGTGTTTATCATGGTCACTATAATGTTGCTACACTGGCGGCTCATGCGACGTTGGGCTCTGTCGCACCGCATGCTTGTACTGCTAGTAACTAATATTGCTACTGGAGCATTTATTTCGACGACTGCTCATGCTGCTATCGTACCTGCTGTAGTAACTGGATAAGGGAACCCCTGCCCAAACGTGAGCCTTGGAAATCTTCCTCGAGGCTCGATTTGCCACGTACTGTCCTGCGCTGAGCTTGCAAAGCTTCGTTCGAAGACGAGATGTGGCAATGAAGCACCAAACAGCCTTAGCTACTGCAGTGTTAGTCTGGGCATGGGCATGCTCAGGCCTGTGGAAGTGCGCGAATCAGCGCCCATCACCACACCGCCATCGAATTCAACGGCCATGATTGTCCTTATCTGTACCAAGCTGCTCTCACTGCTCATGGAAGCTGCCAAGGCTACAACGAGAAGACACCTGCTGCTTTCTCGAATTAGACTAACTTACAGGTAGATCGATGCCTCTGCAGTCAGTCCTAGTATTTAAGGCGAGGGTCGTGCCGGTAGAAACAGCCTGCTCAGGCTTCATCACATCGTCAGCGCGGTAGGGGCACCCCTCCTGATCTGGGCAGCATGACAAGGATGGTCGAGACTCTGCTAGCCGGCAAGGGTGGACAACTGCGCTAGCGGGCGTTCCGAGAGAGGACGTGTCCGTGGAGAATTCAAAGACAAGCAAACTAAAGGTCCTCGACGTGGCGGGCAAACTCATCCTGTGTTGACCTTTGCAGGTCTAGAGGCTTCGCTACGATCTGAGAAAACCTGATCGCCTCCCTCCGCCAATGCTTAAAGGTGCGTCAACCAGCGGATACTGTCTACCCCCCCACCAAGAATATGCAAGCTAACAGGGCTCAAGTGCACCGGCCTGGGAGCGAGGAAGTCCATGTTGCCTGGTCCACTTCTTGAAGCACCAAAGGTTTCTCTGGGTGCTTTCTGGGCCGAAACGGCAATGGACGTTGCACTATCCAGAACAGCTGAGCCATGCGGTGCGCCCCCAGATTTACTTGCAGCGCTGCAACCAGTGGCATCTACGTGGCATGTGAGTTTGGTAGTTTGCAGGGCTGCAGCTTCGCAATGCATTTATTTCGCTAGAAACCGTCCACGTCGCTGGCAAAGATCGCACTTCAGGCGTCTCCCATTGTGCGGGGCATTGCGTCATTTGACCTTGCATGGCGCGAGCGTTACACCTGCCGATCTATATATAAATATAAATACATACATACGTACATACATACATACATACATACGTACATACATACATACGTACATACATACATACATATATACATATTATATATGTCTATATATATAATATTATCTGTAATACTGTCATACATATGTGAGTGCATATCCATACATACATACATACATACGTACGTACGGACGGACGGACGGACGTACATACAACAAACAGACAGATGGACAGACAGACAGACAAACAGACAGACAGCCAGACATATATATATATATATGTAGAGAGAGAGAGAAACACACATAACCATTCCCTGCAAACTTCAGATCTCATCTCAGTGGGAGATCTGCGCTCGAGATAAGGCCAGGGCAGCCGAAGCCGGAGGAAGATCCACACCCTGCCGGGCCAGGATCCGCAATGAGCTTGGCGTCATGAGAACTACGGGGTGCTACAATGGGCCTGTTCAAGTCCTGGATGCCAGTTGTAGGCAGACTGGGCCGGCCTGGCAGAGGGTCCAGTTTCCGGCATCCGGGCTGTTTTGGTTGCAGCTTGTTCCGCTCCAAGCCCACAGTGGCTTGTCAGTTCGTCAGCTGACAGTGTAGCACAGAAGACCTGACGACTTCTGCTCGTGCACGGTGTCCAGACGTGCATCGACGGCAGACTTGCACAGCTGCTTCTGGAAGTCGCGATGTCTGCAACACAATATGTCCAGCTTAAACTATTGAGAACACCATGGCTGCAGGTCTCTAGGCCTTTTGAGTCGTGATTGTGATCATCAGATATCAGCAGCCATCGCAACTCGGGGATGCGCCAGAGATTTCTGGCAACATGGCCCCAGCCCAGCCCGAAACAGAAGCCCAGTCCAAGCCGTAGCACAGCCCTGAGAAGGTCGTAGCTCAGATCACGGACCTCTTGAGCCCCGGCGAGTCGTCTGAGGGCGGGAGACGTCCAATGGCGCGTGAAGGTTCGTCCAGGTTCGCACGGCCACGCACGATCAGGTCGAGGCATCGGCGTTGAAGCGTTCGTGCCTGCAGCGTATTTCAGCGAATGAATCGCAGCGCTGGAGCTGTTGCATGCTATTCCTCGAAGATGCACGGCATGTGACACATGGGCCTCAGACCTCCCTAACTTCCCTAAATCATTCCAAATCCTTACATTCATGTTCTATGGCAACAAGCCCCACGACCATTTCTGTTTTCCTCTGGCTGGCGTTCTAGAACGGTTCTTGAGACACTGAAATGGTAGCTACGGTACGGCGTCGAAGGCGCTGGGTTACCCGTGAGGCCTTGCGCTCTCGCAGATGCCGGAAGAATTTTGCTTGCACGGTATTTCCGCACGACCACCTAAGGCAGGCGGAAGGAAGGAACTGGCGGAGATATGTAATATTGCACTGCGGACCGGGCGCCTCTACACTCTGGCTGCAGACTCGAGAAGAGCAGGCCGAATCTGGAGGTTGTCGCCGTGGGCATCTCGCTGGCTGTTACACACCGTCGTCCTTCTTGATGAGCTTCCTGACCTGGCAACAGGTCCCCATGCAGCAGAGCCACTGTGACGCAGATAACAAGATGTTGCCTTGGTTCGCGAGTCGAGAAAGTCTCGAGTAGCTGACCACAGGTCTCGGCTACGCCTGGAGGCGTCTTCGCACTGGCATCCCGCAAGCAAACTTAAGTAAATTTACAGCGGAACGCCTTCCTGCTTCAGAATTCACGTAGCAGCAAAGACCGAGGACGAGGCAAGCGGGTCGGCACTGAACAACTCCTCCAAGGGTTGGAATGCGTGCATGTGAGAGATGAGGCTATTGCAGATTTGGCAGGGTACGGCTGAAGGCATGATGTAGCTTCGCGGCTTTCACACTCGGTCGTTAGTCGTTCCGCAGGAATCGAAGTCACGCCCCCAAGAGCTAAAACTACAGAACCCCAACTGAAGCAACCGACGCCGACCGTGGTAAGCCTGGAAGGAAAGCAGAATAAGAGAAACCTGCTAAAGGCTCGTCTGCCCATGCCCCGACGACAGAAGTCCTCAAGGACCTCAACATGGATGGCGTCTTTGCCGAAGAGATAGAAGCGAGACTGTGCTAGGACCTGGCATGGTCCCCGTTCAATCTTTTTCAAGGGTCGAGCTACAATCTCATGAGGCGGCCATATGCTGGTCGTCTATTCCCTGAAACGGGCTACAAACTCCGAGGTACTTATGGTATAGTAGAGACGACCAGAGCAACCCACCCCACCACCGTGCGACATCATAACGGAGAGAGACCCTTTGAGGTCCGGGCGTGAAGGCGGTCGTCGCTCGAAGCAGTGGGTACTTGGCGCCAGAAGCAGAAACGGGGATCACATGCTGCATCGGGCCTTGGGCCCGAACTTTCCGCTAGTGGGGCTGAAGAAAGTTGCTCGATGTCCAGCGACCTTGGCGCAATCAGTACATAACTTTCGCTTGGAAAGGGAATGCCTGACTGCAGGGCACCGAACATACCGAACCGAGGGCGGCACCACCAACCAACCATCGCACCTGGCCACCAGGGGCCGACAACCCCTGTCGCCGTCACCTCTGGTCCGAACAGGCGAGTCCCATTCGCCTGCTGGCAGCGGCAGCCGTGTCACCGAAATGGGCTGCCAGGGACGCAGGACCTGGACATCGACACCGGCTTGCCAAGGGAACGCCTCGTCGCTACTTAAGTCCTTGGCATACAGTTGCTAAGATGAGCGTGGGATCATTCTTGTTCCGTCGCTCTTTTCTGATTGGGCACGGCCGGGACGGCTGCTAGCTGCGAGCTTCGTTCGACGCGCCTCCTCGGTGTCCGTGGAGCTGCCAGAGGGGCTCCGGCAGCCTCAGCAACCAAAAACGAAGACGAAAGAAAAAAGGCCGGAACTTCGATGCGAGAGCCCGGTATTCAGAGCAAGATGAGGATTCGCTTAAAGGCTGAAGAAGGGCTGGGCATGGCTGGGCTCCCCCTCTTTCATCGCCGCAGCTGAGCAACGCAAGCGCAAGCGCCGCTGCACGGCGCATCGTTCCCAATATGACACGGCAAAGAGTCCAATGGAACTCGCCTTGGTCGAGCTGCGCAAGCGATGCTCCCTACACCCTGGGCCGCCCGACCCGGGCCTCTGAAAGTGGCATGAGGCCGGCGACACCAGTGAAGCGTAGCAGGGCAGGATCCCAGCCTCCATTCAATGAGCACATGTTACTGGTAATAAGGGATGAAGCATTGAAGGATCTCTTGATAGCTCATGATTTGGGGAACTGCACTGCCCAACATCATCCAAACGGGAAGTTTGAGGTCGCCACCAGTGCCCACTCGAATCCTGACGAAGTGATTCTCTTTGCATCACAACCCGTCATTGCGGAGCCCTGCGCGATCATGAAAACGCCGAGGAGCCAGTGTAGGGGTGACAGCGCCGTGGCCGAATTTGTCACATCCTTGAGACCGAGCCATTCGAACGTAGAGGAACGTCAAGCAAGAACAGCTAAGCCGCCCAAACTTCGGCATATTGCGATCTGTCGGAATAGCTGCACGGAAGGGAATTAGGAGAAAGGACAACAACGTTCCTGCCGGCCGAGTGTCGCCAACCACAGGCTGCACGAATCGTTCCGAAAGTAGCACATCGCCCAGAACCGGGACCTGCGGGCCAATGATGTCGCAGCTTTGGAACGCACCGACGGAGATTGCAGCTGTGGCTGAGAAAGTGCTCCGAACGCGCATGCTTCCAACATGTCTGCCTGCCCGCGCAAGGCCGCAGAGGGTCGCTGGACGCAGGACCTGCTTGTCTTGCGGAGCTAAGTGACAGCTTCTGCACGACAAATGGCCAAGCCGTGAAGGATGATTTTCTCAACAACCTCGCGATTGCACACAGGCCTTGACACGATCGCTCGCAACGACAGCCTGATGCACGATGCAGTCGAGATTTTCTACGACCAGATTTCGTGGGAGTGAGTCTTGCTGTGTTCAATCGCTTGTGCTGGCATCGGACAGGGCTGAAGCAAATTCGTGCTTAAGCATGCAATCATGCAACCGAGGCTGCAATACCTGTCTGTTGAACATGAGAGCTGACCGCAGCAAAGTGTTTAAGCTCCCGGCCTTTGCGGCATGCCAATGCTGCCTCCCTCGCTCAGGTAACGCACACCTGCCCACGCACTCCAAGTGAAATCGCGAAACATTTCCTGCAACTTGCACGGACTTTTAAGCTCCGAGATGCTTCTGAATGCGGCATTGTGATGGCTTCGGCCTGTCCGTCCTGGAACCTTGCTCCAGTTGCCATGCTCCAGCTCTCGCCGTGTCATCACTCTAAAAACCCAGTGACGATCGACCGCCGCTGTTGTAAACATCGTTGTACATCGGCGCCGCAGGCTTGGATCTCAAGACAACGCATTGTGACATGTCGTGCAACCTTGTGGCAAGATGCAGCTGTCACAAATGGAAGCACTGCTCAGCGCGCTGTGCTTCGATTGGGGATAGCTGCACTGGTAGAGCGATACTCCCGAAACTACTGTCGGATCCACAATGGTCAGCATTCGTTGGGTCGAGGAATCGCAAGGCAGATGCAAGATTCCAGCTGTGGCTGTCCAATACATGCGAAAAGGAGTGCACAGATTTTCAGTCATTTCAGTCATTGTCGAAGCGATTAGCATCTTACATGCAGCTGCAATGCCATCTCCAGCATCGACTGCCAGGTTGCGAAGCACAACTCTGCCCACTGATCTTGTTTCGAAGCTGCAATCGCATTAACAAGGCAGCGCCGAACGACTCCACCGCTGCTGTGGTACTGCCGTTGCTGCTCAGTGGGAAAGCTTAGGGTCGGAGTTGTAGCCGGTGCTCTGGCCTGTCATGGCCAGTGCTGCCATGAAACCACATCGTGATGGCCCATCGCTGTCTGCGGGTCACTCGCACCTCCAAGGGAGAACTGAGTAGATCATGCGAGAACCGAGAAACACCAGGGCCAGTGGTCTTAAGTGGTTTAAGCCTAAGCAGTTCAATGCAAGACCTCATGCTGCAGGGTGTCGGCCCGCAGCAGCACCAAGCTGTCACCGTTCGGTAGTAGGTCAACCGGCTGAGAGTGCTCCGGGAAAACCCGAAGAGCTCCACCATCCGATCCTTTCCAGGACCCAGGGTTTAAATAGTACACGACAGTGAGCAGGCGGCGGTTTTCGAAGGAGTCCTCAGCAGATTGGCAGAAATGACAAGGGGATTGTTATGCCTCTGTGTGCTTCTGTGGGCTGTCAACTACATCTAGAGGACAACGGAAGCTGTCAAAAATTCGGTATGGATCCCTGGCTCGCACTTCTTACAGACATGTTTCTGTAGTTTTCCAGAGCATCGACCGTTAACTCGAGGTTAAAGAGGGTGGGAGAAGAAAATAGTTGAATTCGATTCCTATACCAAAAAGGCAGCGGAACATGCAAGGTTCGAAGTGATGAACTTATGAAGATCCTCGATGCCGACCGTTGAAGCATGAAAGCAAAGAGTTGTCACTTCGCGCACAAGTGTGCCACAGGACAATAATAATGCCCGCATCTGCAGGATGTGGATGCAGACAAGAAGCAGAGTCCTCGGCAGAGCCGTCGCAGTGGCTGGTAAAGAAGCCTCCAGAGTCGTAGCAAGCCAGCATCGCCATCTCACGTCCCGTCAATGTGAGCTTGGATGACGGATCCTCGCTTCGTCTCCCAAACAATACCGCCAGATTGTGCAAGAAATCAGTCAGCCAGCGCATTCCAGGTCGTGACGACAAGGCATACCTTGTCTGAGCGGACTGATAGACTTAGAAGAGACTCGCAAATGGATCTCAGATGCGTCTCAACGCACACCGGCAACCCACAAACGACTACTGCTACTAACCATGACCACCATGCGCCATCAACGAGCAGTAGCTGCAGCAGCAGCAGCAGCAGCAGCATCAGCAAAAGGAGCTTTCCAGTATCAACTCAAGGCACGAGTTCAACCAAAGCATCCGATCACGCCGCTTGGACTCGTCACCGTACGTCTTCCCCCTCACCATGTGAGATTCCAGAGAGATGGCCTCCTCCAAAATGCAACTGCGGACTTCTGCGGGGACTCCGACTTGAGTCAGTCGTGCCCACCTCAGGCTACAAGGCATCACGTCTTTCCACCCAGCTTCCTACTTCGAACACACGCTAAGACAGGGATGTCGAGCTCAAGGCTGCTGGACTATGACTTCGTGTTGTGCTCTCCATGTCGGGCTGAACCGGGCACGCCTCTGACGACGAAACTGGAAGGCGTCCAACATCGATGCGCAGGTTGCTGCCAGCTCGTCCCTCTGTCGCGAGCCGGGCAGTGCTTCGGCAGCAAGCCGGAGGGTTTTGCCCTGCGGGAGCAGCTTCCTTGGCATCTGGGCTACAGTACGCCAGCAGTTTCGCCAGAGACGCTTGATGAACTGAGGCATCCGCTCGGAGGGTTCGAGGCTGCGCGAGGCGTCTTCATCGCAAGTCTTCTCAGCCAGCTCCAGGGAGTCGAAATCAAACATGAAGCGCACCAGGGTGGACCTACTCTGATAAGGATCATGCGGCTCATTTCCGAGCCTCGCATATACGGGGTGAAAAGGTAGTCATTCTCATCAGTCTATAAGCCAAAATGGTACTTCCCTGGTCTCATGCTTTCGCTTCGGCTAGTCGTTGTGCCACAGGCTTGATGGTCATGTGCTGTGGGCCACAATCGTTTCTGACAAGTGCTGCAGAGCTGCCGTGCTTGCGGGATCGAGTCCAAAGGTTTTGACACTCCTCGTGGTCTAGGGCTTCGGGACATCATGTGTACCATACAAACTTGCAAAGGAACTGAAAGGGATACCATATCATACCGTAGTCATACTGGAGCTATAAAGGGGACACGACTCTGTCGCAGAACTGTACAGATGATCGCTGAATGCCAGGCCTTCCACCTCGCCGCATGCGCCAAGGAGCGAGCCGAATGCATGTGCATAGCCTGGCCATGTAGCTTCCTTCTGCTGAACTACCTGTTTAGGGTTTAGGGTTTAGGGTTCAGGATTTAAGGTCTGTTTTTTATCACCTCTTTTCCGTTCGTCTGAAAAGGTGTTCTATGGTTTAGGGCTTAGAGGCTAACTTGATGCCCTGTTGAGGTGCCCATGCTCGGGTTCACGACGTCGCCGGTTAACCCTTACAGCTCGCCTCCGACGTGGACATCGATCTACCAGCTTTCAACACAGTTTACAACTAGACCAGCCCAAACATGGCAAAGCTGGATGCACACGAGAAACTTTGGGGGACTCCGAAATTCACCTGCCTGATGCCGACTGCCACGTCGTGATACTGGGCTTCAACAGCGGTTCCACGTGCGCCTCTAAGAAGCCTGCAGTGAGGCAGACAGGGCACAATGACCAGGATCTCGAACTGGAACCCTTTGCTCACGCAGGTGCAGCTTCGCAGCTCATGCTTGATGCGTTTGCTGCATCGAACTTCCTGGCAAAGATGATGGGGTGCTGTTCCCGCACCTGCAGGGATGCGCATCTGAGAAAGAGTTGCGACAAGCTGAATCCACAGGCTGCATGTACTTATACTTATACTTTAGATTCAACAGCAAGCCTGTTCACCCTGAGTTCCATTTGGCACGGCCTTGACTCCGACTCCTCCTCCCTCAATCTCCCTCAAACGACTCGTTCCGAAGGCTTCCCCTCTTCACAAGGCATTCCCGATGTAGTAATTACTAGAGCTCTGAGACACGAGACATATCGAAACATTCTGGGGATAGCTTTGGCGCCTGCCGCAGCAGTGGAAGCGAGCTGGAAGTCAGCACTGGCGGGCTTCCGGTTGGAAAGTCCGTATAGTTGCGCCTTCAGCTTGAAGGATAGACTTTCACCAAATTGTTACTGGCTCAACTAAGAGGCGTTGGAGAATAACAGCTGAATCTCACAGACTCTACATTGCGAGACCAGTACAGTGCTGGTTCAGCAGCCCATTGACTTAGCCAGCGGCGACGATTCGTCCAAGAAGTTGCCCTGTGTGTCGTGAAAGTGGAAATTGTACCTGACATTGCAATCTCCACGGTCCCGCATTACCCACATTGGTCCGTCAAGTACATATTGCTCACTGATTTCGACAATCGTGGAGCGGACACAAACTTCGCAGCAACAACAGCAGCAAGAGGCAAAGACGAAGACAGAAACTCTCGGGATCGCGCCTCAAGTGACTCGTGCAGTACACGCTGTTCACCGCCTGATTTACAGAACGATAGTTGTCTCAGATCATCCCTGGCAAATGTGCCCACAACACGCTGCGACACCTCTCTCGGTGCCTTCAGACAAGCAGAACAAGATGAGCTGAGGCTGCGACCAGAGTGTGGAAGAATGTCTCATCTGGTGATGAGAAGAAGAGGACCTCATTGAGCACCTGACGAGCTGAGCAGGTTGGCATTTTGACTTCGAGATTGGTTTGCAAACGAGCACAGACTGCGCGAAGGCATCCAGCCGAAGCGCCGGTTGAGCATTGGGCACCTCACCTCCCGTGCCAAGCTCCGGCTGCTTTGCTTGATCCTTCCCAGGATTTCTCAAATGCCGACGTGCTGCTGTGGCAGTAATTCAGTAATGGCCAGCTCAATATGCGCATCAGCTTGATAGATGTGCTGTCCGGCACCTGCCAATATGGTCCGGACCATCCGCCACGAGCTGCAAAACCTCGTGATTGAAAGGCCCACGTTAGGGGCACCAGGCAGACCAAGCACATGCAATTTGTCCCCACCTCTTCGCCAGTCTCGCCTAATCCATCCAGAGCAAACTCTGCAAAGTCGCGATGAAGCACCTGCTGCCATGTGCAACATTCCGCAGGATCCGATAGACCGTCTTTGCATTCCCTTCTCAGGCCACGGCGACGAATTGCGAGCCGCTTGCCAATGTCAAGTTCGGGCGAATCGGGATGCCATCCTGCTATCCGGAGACAAGCATAGCAAACGCCAGTGCAATGAAAATGAGTCGCAAGATGATAACTGACAGCTGCATTCTAGATAATGATCATGCCAATGGCTTAAGTGACGAGAATTAGAACCATCACAACATTAGCACACACTGATGCTTACACGGGTGGTGATAGTGATGGTGACGATGACTCCTACGGCACCACCTTAAGGAAGTCAAACGCACAGTGCTGGCCTGATGGCCACCCATCCGGATTGCATGAACACGGTCGCTACACTCGACCTGGGAAGTCTCGGCTGTCCCCCCAAGGCTCCCGAAGGGCAAAGTTTGCAACAGCAAGGCGGTCTGATACCCCTGGTTTCGTGCAGAAAGAAGAGCTGCACTGTGACGCCAAGGCTGCCAGGACGCAGCAACGGATTTGGGCTTCACGTCGAGCACCTGCACTCGACATAGCCAGCTCACTGCAAATAGCGGCCCGGCTTGCCAGCTGCGACAAAGAAATATGTCAGTGCGGGTGCCTCACCTCCGTGTTGATAAAGCTTCTGCCCCAGTGCAGGCCCAGGACACCTCCGGCCCAGGTCCAACTGAATCAAGTTCTTGAAAGCTCGCTACGTACAACTAAAAGCTACTCCATCCACAGCACTGCGCAGATGGGCCAAACTACGTGACCCCGAATAAACCCAGCGGAAGACTCACAATGCTGGAGCGCCAAGCGACGTTGCAAGTAGTCTGCGGGCCGGACCTGGGTCGAGGCTTAAATCATCTTTTCCTATCCGCTGTATTGACTGTCTTGCTTATAGTTCTTGTTCCTACAAAACAGTTCAAGCTAAAGTCCGTTGGCTTTGTTTTCTCAGATTCTCCGTAATCCTTTGCGAGCGGTTCGCTCAATTTCCGCAGACTCTCTAGCCCCCTCCGAACGGTTCGCTCCTCTTTCTCAACTCCTCAAGTCCCTTTCGAATGCTTGATCCTGTTTTCTAACATTCTTCAATTCCCTTTCAACAGGTTCGCTCCTCTTCTCAGATTTTAAAATCCCTTTCGAACGTTTCGGTCCTTTCTCAAGTTCTCTACAATCCAGATTCTCTAGCATCTTCAGAACAATTTGCTTTCTGTTTTTCAAACTGTCAGTCCATGGTCCCTTTCGAGCGATTCACTCCTCTTTCTCAAAGTCTCGAGTCTCTAGTCCCCTCCAGTTCCTGTTGAGTGCTCGATTTCATTTCTCATATTCTCCAGTCCCGATAGAAAACTTTGCTCCGCCTACTCAGACCTATTCCTACTCCCTTTCCAACGGTTCGTTGCTCTCTCTCAACTCGCTCCTCCTTCTCAGATTCCCCACTCCCTTTCGAACGGGTCCTCTTTCTCAGACTTCCTGGTTCCTTTCACACCGGTCAGTCCCCTTTCAATTGGCCTGCTCCTCTTTCTCAGATTCTCTAGTCCGATTCGAAAGGTTCGCGCCTCTTTGTCCGACTCCCCAGTCCCTTTCCAAATTTTCGCTCCTCTTTCTCAGATTCTCTAGTCCTTTTCGAACGGTTGGCTCGTCTTTCTTAGGTCTACATTGCATTTCGAGCGGTTCGGTCCTCTTAGGAGCGGGCCGTTGAAAAGGGAGCGAGCCGTTCCAAAAGAACTAAAGAATCAGAGAAAGAACAACGAACGGTTCGAAAGAAATCAAACAAATCTCAGACACAGGAAAGAACCGCTCGAAAGGGACTAGAGGCTGTAACAAGACGAGGAGCGAGCCGCTCGAAAATGACTAGAGAATCTGAAAAAAAGGGGGCGAGCGGTTCGAAAGGACCTCAGAATCTGAGAATAAACTGATTCGAGAACTTGAGAAAGAGGAGCGTCAAAAGGGACTAGAGCATCTGAGAAGAAAAGGGAATGAACCGCTCGAAGCGGACTGGGGAGTCTGAGCAAGAGAATCTGGGGCATGAACCACTCGAACGGGATTGAAGAGAATCTGAGACATAGGCACGAACCACTCGAAAGGAACTAGCCTGAAGAAGAGCCGTGAACCGCTGCTCGATACAAACGAGAGAATCTGAGAAAGAGGCGTGAACACTCGAAAATGACTAGAGAATCTCAGAAAGAGGCGTGAACCGCTTCAAAGGGACTAAAGAAGCTCAGAAAAAGGCATGAACGGCTCGAAAGAAACTAGACAATCTGAGAAAGAGGCGTGAACCGCTCGAAAGGGACGAAAGAATCTCAGAAAGAGGCATGAACGGCTCGAAAGGGACTAGAGAATCGCAGAAAGAGGCGTGAACCGCTCAAAAGGGACGAAAGAATCTCAGAAAGAGGCATGAACAGCTCGAACGGGACTAGAGAATCGCAGAAAGAGGCGTGAACCGCTCGAAAGGGACGAAAGAATCTCAGAACCAGGCATGAACGGTTCGAACGGGACTAGAGAATCGCAGAAAGAGGCGTGAACCGCTCGAAAGGGACGAAAGAATCTCAGAAACAGGCATGAACGGTTCGAACGGGACTAGAGAATCGCAGAAAGAGGCGTGAACCGCTCGAAAGGGACGAAAGAATCTCAGAAAGAGGCATGAACGGCTCGAACGGGACTAGAGAATCGCAGAAAGAGGCATGAACCGCTCGAACGGGACGAAAGAATCTCAGAAAGAGGCATGAACGGCTCGAACGGGACTAGAGAATCGCAGAAAGAGGCGTGAACCGCTCGGAAGGTACTCAAGAATCTCAGAAAGAGGCATGAACGGCTCGAACGGGACTCGAGAATCTGAGAAAGGGGAACAGCGAGCCTGTCCAAAGGAACTGGGGAATCCGAAAAAGGTCAACGAACTGCTCGAAAGGCAGAGAGAATCTAGTTGAGCGGACCGTGCGAAAGGGACCAGAGAGAATCTGAGAAAGAAAGGTAGTGTTTCAAAAGCTTGAGTTTCTGCTGTTTCGCTGGGCCCAGCCTGTTTGTCTGGTCGAAACCACTGCTTTGATAAGAAGTAGATATTCCAAGTGCCTTATGACGCTATTGACACGCCTGTTCACGCAGCTTTTTGTCAGCTGTCGGGTGGCGTCGAGGCCCATCCTCTGAGTGAGCACAGGAAAGCCCCTGAGTCGCTGAGGCCGCCGTCCCCAAAGCAACTCTGCCAGCGCAGGGAAAGCGGGCCGCGAGGCGGTGCCCGGTGCCGATCGCCTTCAAGGCGGCAGAAGGGTCTCTGAGTTTTTCTCGATTGTCTTCAGCAGAGATGACTCGCAAGGCAGCGCAGGGAAGCTCGTGCAGGGAACATCGTGAACAAACGCGTGGTCAGCCTCGCTCAAGTCCTCTGCTGCTCACTTGGAACGTTGGCGCATCTTGCGGCGCTTCTTTTGCAATCGGCGGGTGCGCTTCCTGGGGCGAATGTCTGAACGGCACACAGTGTCTGCAAAGTAAGTTTCTCCGGACATTGAAGCTTTTTCAGCTGGGATCCCTTTAGGGAGCCCTTTCTGCTTGCCTGCCAGTCGAAACTCAGTCATAGCATGCATGCCATGCGTCTTCTTCCACTTCCAGCGAAACTTTGATCGCGCCTTCGAAGGAACAACAGACATCAACCGCTGCAGCTTCCCGGGAGAGTGTGATTTCATGTCATTTCAAATGCCGTTGGTAGCACAATCTGTGGAATTTTTTCTCCAGAGCGCGTAATCAGTCAGTATTATTTTGCTACTGCTACGATTCCTCCTCGTGCTGATGCTGCTCTGCAGGTCCTGTGGGGCCTGTTGTGAGTACACCGATGGCAACAATTCTCAGAGGAGGTGTTCTGACCGCAGCTCAGCCCTGTTCGGTAGCCTCGTGGATGTTGCCACGCTTAGAAGTGGTCATGCTACTGATGTTGCCAATGCTACTGCTTCGATCACGACCACCGCTTGCTGCGAAGATGAGCACATATTGCTCTTTCTGAGACTGGCACCGTACTACTCTGCAGTGACCTCCCATTGCTTTGCACCCGCGAGAAATGAATCAAGGAATCAAGTCGGAGACAGCTGCTGTGCTCATTAACACGTCTCATATCGGAGTGGTAGCTCATGCGAATTTTTTTGAAATAGCTCTTTGAAACACCGAAGATTGAAACTCGAAACCCCAGAACCCGAGACAGCCTTCTTGTACGGATTGGACTTGTGCGCCATGGCTCCCGAACCCGAAAGTTCCCCGAAGCCTCCATGAGCCCGGCAGCGGCAAGAATCCGTGGCTTCGTAAAGCTTGCGGATAGCTTCAACGAGTACCGAGTAAGATCTTACGGGCTCGCTTCACAGACGTGGGGCATGAATCACATCCGGGGAGAGCAATTCTCGCGACAGCTTTTCAAGGTCCGAGTCTCAGGCCATCTGATCACTGTCCGACAGGGTCCTCGGAAGCTCCAAGGGGACTACAGCTTGACTCTTGCCTCTCAAGCCATAAGCTACCTCCCTGCTGCATCTAACTCCTGGCACATGGCCAGCGGGATCACGGCGCCACCTATACCCCCGGCCGAAGCGGTCAGAGGTTCCTATTCGGACTTCCTCTAGACCCCACCTCTTAATCCCCTCACCAGTCACCCACCACCAGCAGTTCGTTGGCCCTCTTTGTTTGCGGCCGGGCCGAGGCGGACGACGCGAAGCATTTAAAATTACTGCTTAGAACCTAGTCACGAGCTCCCTGTAGCAGCATAGCCGAGAGGCATGAAGTAGTGCCAGGTCTTGGAAAGGCTCAGCAGCCTCCAAGGTCCAGGAGTACTCAGGATGCAGGCTACCAAGCAATTCTTTGCGTTGCATAGTCTGCTGGTGTTCGACGTTCACTACCCGACCGAGGGCTCCATCAAAGCGTGACAGGTGTCTAGACATGCAAGCCAACAGCCTACTAAGCACGAAAGGTCCCGGCTCCTCATTTGGTAACCCTGAACCGTAAAGCTGTTCCACTTCCACCTCTTCAGCCCATACAGCTCGGCTGCCAACAGGGAGGCCCCAGAGCGGCGAACCCCCACAGCACGCTCCACCTCAGCCACTGTAACAAGATCATGCTACATCAGTCAGCATGAACCCAATATCAAGATCATCATCATCATCATCATCATCATCACCATCATCAATATCACTATCACCATCACCGTCTCGTGTCAGGGCATATCCGCTCTCATCATCCTCAATGATAACCAGCCATCTTACCTTCAGAATCGCTTTCTCAATGTGGAAAGGGGAAGACGAAAGAAGAATTGCTTTGCGCAGGCTGCGGAGGCTTGCTGGATTCGAGAAGGAGCCGAGGTGCATGGACATTGGCGAGCTTTGGATCTGAAGCGGACCAGTCTCGAAGCTTCCGCTCCAGTTGCTCCGACTTCAGGTCGACGTGGACCAGGAAGGTATGAGTTCGCCGCCAGAGGGAAGTAAGAAGTCGCTGGACAAGCCCAAGCTGAGCTTCGTAGGCAGCGAGGACCAGCACCCCGAAAGCGATTTCTTGCAAGTTGCGGTGCTGCATACCAGCCGTAGGTGGGACGTCGCCCTCTACTGCCTCGGCTGACGGAGAGGCTCTCCACTCTCGAGCCCGAGCCCTGGGCAAATCAAAGCCCCGAAGCTTCAGCCAGCTATGGCAGCTGTGGAGCGTGGTTCGGTGATGCCATCCGTAATGGATCCAGTGGACAGTTCCCAGCCAGCGGTCGAGGTCTCTCCACCTGCGAACTTGGCAAGGGCCCAACCTCTGTGCACTTGCCCGCAGCATCTCTCCCGTCACCTCCAGCAGCCGGGAGCAGTAGATGCCTGCATTGAAGGCTTTTGGGGCATTGACGGCTTGCTGTGGTGCGGCACACCAGCTGTTGGGCAAAAGCACTTCTACACAAATCTGGAGTACCACCGTGACCTGCGACCTTCTGATGACAGGCCGGCTGGATGTGGCTTTCTCCTTGGCTTGAGGTTGCTGTTGGAGTGCTTACGTCGTCCTACAGATGTACCAGATGGTAGCAGATCTAACACTAACGAGCTGTTCTTGGAAAGGCCGAGCATCTGAGCTGGCTTTCCATGAGCCTGTGGCAGTCCCGCAAGTATGCCTCTGCAGCGACTTGGGCACTTTCAGCCTCGACTTCCTTGCAACAGAGCGCCTCTTCGGCACTGGCCAGCGTGGCCCAAAGAAGCCACTGCACGCAGGGCGGCGTGACCATGTGGTACAGCTCGGGGGCATGAGAGCGTTTCGGTGGAAGTCATGTCGAATCCGGGGTAGGGGACGTCGCTTGTCCGTAGCTGTGGGATTTGTAAGCTGAAGCAGGTTGCACAATGCTTGTGAGCAGGTGGCACAAGCTGCCGCCGCGGGAACACACATTTCGAGACCGCCACGGCAGAAATGCGAGCACAAGGATCAAGATTGCGCTCTGCCCTCTGCTGAAGATCCTAGCCTAGACTTCTGTGTCTTGATTCAGCATCCAAGACTATTACCTAGGCTAATCATCAGGCTCCCTTTAACTTCCGATATCCGCGGGATGTTCCGACAGGCCTGGCTCCCAAAAACTCCCACGTCTTCGGGCCTCGAACCATCGCTGACCGGTGATTCTCCGGAAGGCTCCTCCACACAGTTCCGGCAACCCCATGAGCCAGATTTCTCCAGTTGTAGGGCATAAGTGTCGTGAGTTGTTTTGACCCTTTTTGGATTCGAATCACCACTGGTACAAAAAACAAACTGCAAGCCCGTGTCGCCCCTTCGTGCACCAGCAGTCTGTTCCAGGTACTGCAACTGGTTGCAGCAAAACATCTTTGCCGATGCAAGCTGAGGACAATCGGAGTTTCCAGACAGGGAGTCTGAAGACACTATTGAAAGCCCACATGAAGCCGCATGAACAGACGCCAAGATCGAGAGGCAGCCGCCTGGTGCTAAGACCCCTCTGTCCCCACCACCTCACGTTTTCTCTGCCCTCTTGTTTTGACACAGGTGTCCGAAGTGTGTGGACGCCTCCTCATCGGCTGATGGTGGGGCGGTGCTGGCAGCGGTGCTCCCTGGCGTCCCCGACTTCTGGAGCGACACCTTAGCCAGAGCAGTCGATATTAAAAGCGAAATGCAGGCAACTAGGTTTGTTCATATCACAGCTCCCTGGTAATCACCTCGCCTTGTCGCCACGAAGATCGGGGAAGTTGCTGATCACAAGCCTTGGATCCAGTGCGACATCATGCCTAGCCGTCAGAAGCCCAATGCTGCTAAGCGACTTCTGAATCTCGGTATTCATGAGCCTGATCTCCTTGCTCTTATTGGCCAGGTCAGCGATCACCGCCCTGATCAGCAACGTCTTCAACACGCCCCAATGAGGCCCAAATTCACAAAGAACTGTGGGCAAAACGGAAGAAGCGGATCAGAACCATTGGGCCGTCCGCTCTGCTTTGCTTGCTCCCGGCCTGAGTTCGGTGCTTCCTTTCTTGTCGGGCGTGAACCCGTAGCGGGCCAAAACAGGGCCCATGACCTCCACAGGTACTCTTGCAATTCTTGCAATACACGGGGTGTAAACTTGTGATCTAACAGCTACTACTTTTCTTGTTGCTACTAATCTGGTTATTGATGTTGCTGAAATAGTGATAACGCGCATTCTTTTGGTGGGCTCGTAGCAGCTATCGCAGTAATGTTCACCACCAGCACGACCACTGGGTAGAGAGTGAATAGTACGTAGTAAGCAGAAGTACGTAGTAAGCAGCAGTAGCAGTAGCAGTAGCAGTGGCAGTGGGAGTCGCAGTCGCAGTCGCAGTCGCAGTCGCAGTCGCCGTAGCCGTAGCCGTGGCCGTGGCCGTAGCCGTAGCCGTTGCCGTAGCAGTAGCCGTAGCAGTAGCAGTAGCAGTAGCAGTAGCAGTAGTAGCAGCAGCAGCAGTGGCGGCAGTCGTCGTCGTCGTAGTAGTAGTAGCAGCAGCAGCAGCAGAAGTAGAAGTAGGAATAGCAGCAGCAGCAGCAGCAGCAGCAGCAGCAGCAGCAGCGGTTAGTTTTAGTAGTAGTAGTAGTAGTCGTCGTCGTCGTCGTCGTCGTCGTCGTAGTAGTTGTAGTAGCAGTAGTAGTAGTAGTAGTAGTAGTAGTAGCAGTAGTAGTAGTAGTAGTAGAAGTAGTAGAAGTAGTAGTAG
>CAJNDV010031841.1:71962-93661 GCA_905221635.1 Symbiodinium sp. CCMP2456 | reverse complement strand
GCTGTTGCTGGTTGCTGGTTGCTGGTGCTCCTGTTGCTGTGTTTGCTGTTGCTGCTGCTGTTGTTGTGTCTGGTGTCGTTGTTGCTGTTGTTGTTGCTGTTGTTGTTGTTGTGGTTGTTGTTGTTGTTGCTGTTGTTTTTGGTATTGTTGTTGTTGGTGGTGGTGCCGGTTGGCGGTGGCGCTGGTGCTGGTTGCTGTGGTTGATGTCGAGGGTGTAGCAGCAGTCGCAGAAGCAGTCGCACAGCACCAGCAGTAAGCAGTGAGCAGTGAGCAGTAGCAGGAACAGCAGCAGTAGCAGCAGTAGTTGTTATTGCCGCTATCGTTGGAAAAATACTGCTACATCGCAATCTTTAGTTGCATTCAGTAATAAGTCGTACTAAGTGGTGGTAAATCGCAAAGAGCACGAGGAGCGGTAAGAAGCAGCAACAGCAGCACCCCAACAAGGACGATTTGTCCATGCATCTTGCGTCATCCCTTGCAGCTTCGTGAGCCGTGAGTCGTTACATAAGAAGGCCTCTATAGCAAAAATGGGAGTATAGCTCTGCCTGTTGGCAAGGCCGCTCGATGATATCACCGATATCTCTGTACACGGGCATCGCAGTGAGGCAGCTTCACTGTCACTTAAACAGACATTAACTGACGCCACTCCTGCCACGATGCGCAGTCTGCGCCAAACAGACCGCCATCGCAGGTGCAGGGCCCGCAAATCACGATCAAACCGGAAAACCAGGAAGAACCAGAGAGCGAAGCATCCAGAATGACTGTAGCAAATGACATACAGTGATCCTTGATAACATACGAAACAGAATGACTCGGTCAGAAAATCTTCAGAATTGGTGGAAAAGCGGGGAAAACCTAGAAGCCATGTTCTTTGTGCACGGCTCGTATGGGGCGGGTCTGCCTGCTGCAAAGAAGTTCGCAAATTACCCCCAAAAAGCACTTGTAGCCTCAGGCGGAGGCAGGCCATCCCCACATGAAGAAACAGGAATGCATGGGAGACGTGCCGGAGCAGTGGAACAGTATTACAGTGTCTGCACAAGAGCTTCACCGAGGAGGCCATTCAGCTCACAGAGGTTACCTTCAGCACTGAAATTCATGATCAAATGACACATATCAGCAATAGCGCCAAGGACATTATAGGACCAATGCCAGTGTGCCGGTAACACAACAACAGCGGATGCTGCGATGGCGACGATGATTCGATGAGAATGCTGAAACCGAACCAAGAAAACCCGACACCACCATAGACCAGGGAGACGCCTAGGTTCTGGTCGTAAGAACAGTAAGAGCCACCATTCTGCAAACCTGGAAAGGGTCAAGATGCTGCGTGGTCTTGCACCAACTGCTCCAAGGAGAAGATGTCACCTGAGGAGGAACTCTTTGGGTACAGCCCATGGAAGAACAAAAGAGCGGGATCAGGATAGGATGAGGCTTCTCCTGAGCATCCATGGATCATTGCACCTGTGGCCCCAGCTGACTCCACGAGGGCCCTCCCTGCAAGAGGCAGCAGGCAGCGTTGACAGGAGAGGGATTAAGGCCACCCGGATGAGCACCCAGAGATCTACTTGGCAAGGCATCGCTCCTTGGAAGTCAACAGTCGTCATGTTCAGTTTCTTACCCCTCCAAGAAGGATAAACCATGTGCGCCACCGAATCGTCAATTGCAGTGCGTGCCTTCGCTGCCAGAACTCCTCCACACTGGTAACATCAACATCCTGGCAGACGCAGAAGTTGCCCGGCTCGCTTCGTCTCATCGGAGCATGTGCACGGGAGCTACTATTGCCATGAGCAGAAGGAAGCTTCTCACCAAACATGCACAGCATCATCCAGAGTGTCAGAAGCAATAAAAGAAGTCGCTGGGCGCCTTGGGTATGTTAATTTTGGTAGGTCCCGGAATGACCTGAGTTGTCCAACCAGTGCCTAGAGGAATAGGCTGAAACTACAGCAGCATGTCCACTCATCTGTACTGAGCATGCTGCCTGTGATGGAACCATCCTGGGCATTCCCACCTTGCCACAGAGCCAAGCAGTGGTTGGAAAAGGCCACCGAGGCCATTTAGGTTTGGGGTAGTTCGGGGTTTAGAATTCTGTCTAAGCAGGGACTCGTCACGAAACTTACAGCGATTCTTCTAGGCTGCTCTTACCACCCACACCAGGCACAGGTTAATTCGTAGCAACACCAATCACAAGAGCAACGATTGGCTAGGGTGTGTCGCAGATCCTGAGTACCTAGGCAGTACAGCTCTCCTGAGTTTCCAGTCAAAAAATAGCAAAAATGCTGATGATCATGTCAAGAGGAAGGAGCAGGAGCAGCGATAACCAAAAGCAGCAATTAGCAGAAAACACAAGGACGACCCCTCCACAACCCACCCTGGCAGAGCTAAGAATCAGAAATACTCGTAATGTGCAGCTTGTGCTCCTCTACAGATCACCACGATGAGCTCCGCATGCCAACGCTGGTACGTAGGGCTAAGGACGCCACAAGAAGATTGCAGAAGACTGAACAGCAGTACCAGTTTTTCACACAACCATGACGAAAACTAGTTATGATTCCTCTGACAATCTTAACTTGTCCCTGAAGCCATCAGTCTCTGTCTGCTAAGTACTGCTCCGATCTCACCGATTCGCGGCTTTTCGGTTATGCATCTGGTCACTGCGTGATATGATGCTGATGATGGCGATGGCGATCGTGGTGACGGTCATGAGTGTGCTGCTGATTTTGACAAGCATAACATCATTGACAGCACTACTCGACCACCGCAGTCGTCACCTGTGCTCCGAGGCCTTAGCTGGTGCTGGGCTCTCCTGGAAGGACACGAGGTCCCGGGACGGCTTCCTGGAAAGCGCCAGAGGTGATCAGTTACGAGATGGCAGCTCACCCCCTGGTCCCACCATTCTTCAAGCAGGACACAGGCTGGAAGCCGATCGCCAAATTCAAAAACCCACCCCTGCCACAGGCGTGACCTGCTGTGCATCCACGGACGGCTCTCCACAGGCCTCAGGAAGCCACCAGAACCATCGAAGTAGGCTGGCTACCAGCCACGACATGTCAGAAACCCCAAGCCATGGTACCATGATCAGAATTACTGTGCCTTGGAGCTGGGAGGAGCTGGGCTGCTTGCGGGTCAGGGCTGGACTAATTGGGGCCGCTGGCCTGCGGGATTGCTGACGATCGGTTCCGGATTTGTTGTTAGTCACTGCTCGTCTTGACACTGGTTGAAACTCGTCAAGCCTGCTTTTTTCGCTAAATTCTCAGGATGTTGCAGGATTAGTTCTGCGTCGATTTCGAGATGAGTTGGGCGGGCAGGAATATTTCAGCAGAAATATGTCAAAAATTCTTCAGGAATGAAATCATTGTGACATGCCCGGTGTGCCCAAGGCTGCACGATCGGAACAAAACATCATGGTAGCAATAGTAGTCGCTGCAGCTGCAGCAGTACGTGCCTGATTGTCATAGCAGTATGCCGCCGAATAGTGTTACGATGCTGGCTGTCATGATCCTGATTCTGATTGCTACAGTACATTTACTAAACACGGATACAAGTGGCTGTTCCAGTTAAAGTCTCTTTCTGGCTGTCACTGATGTCACTGTTAGTTTGGGGAACTCTGGACTGCTCTGAAAGGCCGCTGCCCACCGAGACCATCATTGTCCGTGTCCTCTGGGACCAGAGAAGTGGGAGCTTTAGGGCCTTTAGGGTTTAGGCCCAGTTTAGGCTTCGTCAGCTTCATAGCTCTGCAAGAATCTGCTCAAACTTACACTTCGATCCGACTGTAGGTTTGCAGTCCTCGGCCATCCCTACCAGGTTGTTGCCACTCAGAGATCGCAAGCTGTGCAGATTGATCTGCACCTCGGCTTGGCTGCCCTGAGCTTAACCAGAACACATGAGCCCTAAATTTGGGACCGCAGCAGGCTCATCTGCACGAGGCCGGCTCAGCGGTGCAAGGGGAACCGCCTGCGACAGCTTTTGACCTCTTACATGCCGCTACACTATCGCCGACACGACTGGCCAAGCCAGGGGGGCTCGCATGACAAGATAAGCGCTAGCAGATATTGGCAGGCCCTCTGCTGGCCATCACATCATCTGCCCAGTGACTGGGTGCCCGGCCTCTGGCTGCATCTCCTGGTGATAACCACAAACAGACTTGCTAGCATACTCTACGACTTCGCAATCCGTGAGTGTCACGACATGCGCTCACCTAACCAAAAGCCGTCAGGGATACAAACCAGCACTGGCGATGGTGTTCAAACGCCGCTTCAACGACGAAGATTGTGATTGTTCCCATTGACTGTTCCATGCTATTGACAGCACTACGCTTGCCACAGTACAACCATGTCTGACCGATTCCTAGTACTATTGCTATTGGCAGCTGTGGCGGGCCTCCGTATCTTGGCCACCAAGGGAGCAGAGGCGCCCAGCTGCAGACGCGACCTGAAGTAACGGGCTCCAAGGGATTCTGTGCGCGCCGCAGCTCATATGGCAGGGAAGGCAGTACTGCAATTCGAATGCACAAAACGTGGGGTGTCCATCAGTGCCTCATGGAGCCTGTGCATAAAACTCTGTGCCTGCAAAGCTGAGCCATCTGCTGACCGAAGCGGTTTGGGCTGTGGACCCAGCGAACCCTGAACCTCGGGCAAAAGCATAGCAAGCTCCGTGAATTTCAGCATTTCGCTAGTACCGGGCTCCAGGCTCCAAGCAGCTGGCCTGCCATGAGCCCCCCCACACGCAGCACATGCAAATGCGACGCTTCGAAGGAGCGATGCCGGCCTAGATCCAAAGGTAGGAAGCGTTCTGGTAGTTCAGCTTGCAAGTCCTGATGGGCAGGATCACGACACGAGAAGCCGGAGGGACGGCTCCGTGTCTCCTGCGCGACCTGCAGCAGATCGCAGCTTTTCTCCATGCAGCGCCACATTGGACGCGTCCCCAAGCCAATGTGACACTGGCACCGCAGCCGTGTACACTTCAGCAGGTGCCACGGCTCTTCGCCGTGGCCCCTGCCGTACAAAAACCTGACCTACTTAATGTGGAGTCTGCGATCTGCGAGCTGCACAGCCAGAGGCAGCTTTCTCGCAAGCACCCACGGCGCCGCTGTAGCTGATTTCATTGGGTGCCACGCCCTGAGCCTCCATCTGGTGCAAGAGATGCAGTGACAGAACCCACCGTGCACGCTTTTCCAAGGCGCTGATAGCACTGCTGTAGCTGAAGACGTTTGGCGAGAGGCCATCTGTCTTCATACCCCGAAGGACATCTAAAGCCTCTGCCCACCTCTCCGAGTCTTCACAGGCTCCCAGGGCGCCTTCACCAAAGCTGACATCGACAAAACCGCGCGATCGGTAGGTAGAATATGACTGGCGCAAGAACGGAGGAAAACTAAAGAAGGCCAGGAGGCTGCTGCATGCAATGATCCTGGGCGTGAGGGCTGTGGTGCCTTTCATCCTGCGCAGGCCCCTGTCCAAAGCCTGGCGCCAACGGCCAAGCCGCTCCCCAGCCACTAGGAAAAAAGCGGACTTTGTGACGGCCGTCTCCTGGGCTCGGGGAGCTGGCTAGGACCACTGGGAGAGGGCAGAAACTCCTAAGGCCACGCGTTTCTGCTCCGAGCTTCCGCCTGACGACTCTGCCCCATCCTCTGAAGTAGTCGAAGTCCCGCTCTCCACTTCTGGGACTGCCCACAAACCGTCATGGCAGCATTGTAGCCTGGATACACAGGGAAATGGGGACAGGATGGCACAGGACTCTTGCAAGAAAAGGAACAAGAACACCATCATGGCCCTTTAGACAGCCGGGTGGCAAACAACCTCTGAGGCATCGCGCCGTCCCGGTGTGGCGAGCTGTTGCAACGCAGCTGTCCAAAGCGCGTGCTTGAAGCAAGCGGCGATTGCACTCCCAGACACCACGATAGTCAAGGGAACTGCGGCACTGCGCATGACTGCCAAGGTGCCGAATGCCAGCTCCCAGTCCTTCCCAGGGCTCACAGCTCACAAGGATTGGCAATGATAACCTATAGGAATCGCACAAGCCTTCTGTAAGCCTAAGCCCTTTGCTATTTGCCTTCTTAGTCTTAGAGACTCTACATAGTCCCATTGCTCATTACTATTACTCCCGCGTAGGCTCACCATGCTCCTCGCAAAGCTTCATGAGTGTGCCAAAGGACACCGAGCTGGGTCGCAAAGCAGACCGCCGCATGCGAGGTAGATTTGCCAAGGCCCGGCTCCAGCGACCGTCTTCCAGAGAGTTTGCAACCTGGCAATTGGAGGCAATAATTGCAGTGCCCCCATTGAACTCACTTCCGAAAGATTGCAAGCTGGAAGCAGTGTTATAGCTGATGGCATCTGGCAGGATGACTTTCGAAGTCAGCTTCTGCATAAAAGCCGCTGACCTTAACAGCGAGGGCTGCTATACTCTCGCTCTCAACGAGATTGGACATACTCGTGGGCGATGCCAAAACAGCCGAGAAGGAACATGCTGAACATTGCTGAACTTCACACGAAAACTCAAGCCCCGTGAACCGCTGTTTGGCTTGCGGCAGGGGATCCGCTTCCAGTCGCCGATGCCACATACACGGCCGACAGAGTTGCATGTAATCACATCCTCGGATACACTGCGTCACAAAGTCTCGTCCTTTGCATGCGTCTGTGGCGCACAGAGCCTATGTTGACCTGCAACCTAGGGGCAAGGGTTGCGGTACAAGAGACCATCGAATCCACAAGATGCAGAGCACGGGGCCACGCGACGCCATAACATGCACTAATACAGCTGTTGTAGCTGATGGTGTTTGGTACACCACCGAGATCTTGCAGCAAGCAGAGGAGTGAGTGCGCCATCTGCCACTGCTGCTTCTCGCCGGCATGAATGACGGTGTTCAGACTGACCAAGTCGGCATGTTCTGCATGTAGCATGCTGCACAGCATCTGGAGTGCCCGCGGCCATCGCTGCGTCCGACCAACAGCACCCAAGACCGCGTTGAAGTGATACACATTTGTCTGAACGTCGCCTTGCAGGAGTGCCTGAAGAGTCTTGCAAGCATCCACCCAGCCGGCACTTAAGGCGCGAATGGCCCTGCGTGGCTTCCGCCGCCAAGCCTGCAGTCGCAGAGACAACGATTGCCCAGACTCTGCATTCGTCGACTGCGTCGTATTCCCTGCCCAAAGGCAATCCATGCAATCCGCGGGCCCGCATTCCTCACGGCTCACAGCTGATCACTGCAGCTCTATTGCAAACTTGTCTGCTGCAAGGCCCATTGGTACGCATTCGGATCGGCGCAACGGGCCATCCCCAGCCCAATGCGGGCCGACCGTTTGTTTCTTGAGCCAGCAGCTGTTGACAGCAATGTCTTCTCAAGATGCCTCTTTGTCTCACGGTGTCCGTCAGATGTCCCTGCACGGAGCCTCTTGCCCGTGCATGCTCATGGTGTCCAGACCTCGCCAGGCTCCGAAACCAGGCAGATACACTCGGCCTAAATCGCTCAGGTTGATAAGCCGCTGCACTGCCGATTAACTAGGTCCGCTACCCATTTGATTCATGTAGTACGGCGCGTCGTCGGCCAGGTGAGCAGCCTGTTTCCGGTTTAAAACGACAGCTCCCTTCCGTTGTTGCGAGAGTTTTCTCTTGACTCTTGTGAGTAAAGCCAAGTTGCACGGCTTCTGTTCCAACCCCACACTAGCCGCTAGCCCAACTCATGCGCCTGGATCTCTGCCGCAGCGGCATGCAGGCGCCGAGCCTCTGCTGCGTGTGCCTGGCGACAGGATGTGGGCTTCCTTGCAATTCTGCACATCCGCCGGCTCGCATCTGCAGGCGCCTGCGCTGCCTGACCGATCTGCATGAAGGTCTGGTATGCCTGAAACTGAATCTAGGCTGCACACCTCGTCACACTGGCCTCTGTTTGCGTGCTTTGAAAGAATATGGAGGAACTGTGCAGCTGCCCGATCAGATTTTGGATGGTTATGTTGATTCTGTGGATCGCCGCAAGAGTGTTCCTGGCACATTCCAACGCTCAGCCCCGGAGGGTGGCCTTGTCCTTCTGGAGTGCTGACATTGACATAGCTGAGGAGCCTTGGTCAAGCCGTTGAAGTTGGCAGCAGAAATTTAAAGCAGCCCTGGTCGGCACGGCACTGCTATGAAATAGGATCTACAAGATCATCAGCTCCACGCTGAGTGGTTGTTTGCCCGATGAAGGGTTGGAGACTTCACTTGGCCAGAACTGAAGTGTCTCGCTCTGAAGGATAAGGAAACAATCACGTGTCTGAACCTCATTGCCGCAGATTCTGCTTACATTTGTTGTGCTGTTACAAACCTTCCAACCCCACAATCGCTGGGATTCTCCCGCTACCGCCAGCACTATTATCGCAATCATCTCTATACTGCTACCAACTGCCACCATCGCTAATGCTGCTACAACGAAGTCTGTCAAGACTTCGGTTGCTATTTCTACTCTAGAGCCGTCACCACCATCACCTGTCTTGCGAGGAGTACCAGGACCATGATTGCCACCGCCACCCCCCCCCCAACAAAAACTACTGCTGAACTTTGACTAGTATGGTTTGGCTGCTGCTATGGTCACTCGTGCCACTTGTAATCTAGACAAACGGATTCAGTGCTTTACCGGAAGTTACATAGTTTGCTGGTCCCCTAGGTTTATGTCCTACTGGTACTCGCATTGTTGGTTGTCCTCAGAACTACATTGATTGCAACTATGAATGATTCTTACCACTGCCAGCAGTACCACTAGTACCACCACTACCACTACCACTACCACTACCACTACCACTACCACTACCACTACCGTTACCAATACCACTACCACTACCACTACCACTACCACTACCACTACCACTACCACTACCACTACCACTACGACCAGTAGTAGTAGTAGTAGTAGTAGTAGTAGTAGTACTACTACTACTACTACTACTACTACTACTACTACTACTACTCCTACTTCTGCTCCTACTCCTACACTACCACGACTCGAATTCCCCTGCCCTGCCCTTCCCCGCCGCTGCCTTGCCCCTGCCCCTGGTGTTCCATGCCCCCTGCCCAGTGCCTCTCCCCTGCCTTTGCCACTGCCAGTGCGTGTGCGATGCTGCTGCTGCCCCACTCCCAGTCCCACTCCGGCGCGGCTGCCACGGCTACCACGGGTTGCATGATTGCTTTCGTTGGTATTTTGCTACCATTCCTGCCCTGCCTGAGAAGCAGGAGCGGCCACGGTAGTCGCAATAGCGCAGCAATGTGCGGCAGCGGTAGTTGAGACTCGTGATGATAATCGTCAGAGTGACTATCCCTCCCCGAGGCTCAGTCTGCGCCGGACACCAGGTCGGACCTCGCCCGCGGCCAGCCTGGAAGGAAGAAATGTTGCAAGTTATCCAATGAGCCCGTGCATTTAACGTCGTCACCTCCATGCCAGTTCATGCAGAGGTATCTTCGCCGCAATATTTCGCCGTCTTGCCACACATCTGTCTGCACTCAGCACTGACCGGACAGGGTTAGGGGTAGCCTTTGGGCAATCCACAGTTCCTGATTGCTTCAACGGCTCGTGGTGGAAAAGTTCTGGCGAGGCCCTGTTCCTGCCCCCAAAACTAGAGTAACACTCGGCATCTTCCTTCAACTTGCATGCGGATGCCACGCCAAGTTCATGCCATCACAGGAGAAACAGCTCACAATCCAAAGGTCATGGGGTGCATCAACTACCATCGATTTCACATGTCTACATGTCGTGGGAGGAAGGTCAGTCGTGAGCTGATATCATGGTGGCTTAGCAGCGATGAGATACGATGATTTGCCTCGTATAGACCGGCGCAAGCAATGTGCTCTTGATGGGGCAGACAACGGATGCGTCTATCTTCTCTGCGAGGCGCAGCCTATGCAGCTTTGCTTTCTCTTTCACTGACCATGTCCATCAGGTCGTCGATACACTCTGGGAACTGCTTTAAAGCTACACCTACAGATATTCTGGGCGCAAAGTTCTGAAAACCCCATAAAGCTGCTATCCTACCTCATTGCCGTTTTCACGCGCTAGATTGTAGGTTGCCATCCTGTGTGATACGTTCAACCCTGAAGGCTGCTGGCTGCAGGCAAGGTGCGGCAGTTCAAAGTGCCGCATCTCCTTCAGGTTCATGTCTGTCCCACACGCGCGAACAGAAACAGAGACACTCAGCAAGAGATACCGAGCATCTCTGGCATACTGCATACTTCAGAAATAGGTTCTTCCATACATGCTTGCGACCAAACAACATCTGCTAACTTCCTGTTCTGACGACCAGCTTCTGCTCCCCGACTCCCAGAGTTCCGCGTGTGCGCCTGCTCCCTTTCGACATCGGGGAAGGGTAATGGCCGCAGCTCCTGCGGAGGCAGTGAGATTTTCAGCTTCTTCCGATGGCGGTTTCCTTTCTGTTCTGTGTTCCTACTTCTCAGCTGAGCACGCCACTGGAATATCGAAACCAAGAGAAGCAGCCCAACAAAATCGTGCGACATGCTCATGCTTGTCTTCCACAGTTCCACAAGAAGCGACACGGATTGGTCTCGAGGGACCAAGTGCTGGTGGGTGCCAGAAGCTCCCGCTCGAACCGTTCCGACAAATCGACGATGCTGCCAACATCGGAGGAGGCTCAGCAGAAGACATCTTCAAGAACCAGTAACAAACTCCTCCTGGCTGTGAGCATATCGGCAGTCGGGATTGTCACAGCCACCAGTTGCGATCAAAGTCTTGCACAATTTGGTGCACGCCTAGGCTAAGGCGGTGTTTGCAAGCTGCAGCTCGATTTTGCAGAGCAATTGAGGACAATACCAGATCGGGAAGGCACTGCAACTCCGACCTCAGAGCAAGATGGTCAACATGATGAGGGAATTGGTTGAAAATTGAAAATGCATCATCACTTGGCGCAGCGGCTGGGAGTGCGCAAAACGGCAGCTGCTACCCTGAGCAGAAGCGCTCTTGACACGATGTTGCTACTTCTGCTCTCCGTAGCTCAGGAAGAGTGCATTCATGCAGAAGGGGTCAATCGCTTCACTCCTATGCATGGACTGCGGCCGGACTACTGCCACCACCACCACGACATGTTATCTGGCACTATGTCCAGTCCACTACCAGAATCAGCCTGAGCCTAGTTCCTGTGGGCTACAGCTGCATTTACCAGCACTGCTACTGTGGCAATGGACTGCGCTTTTGATTGCCACTTTGATTGTCATGACCACAGCTTCAAGTTGCATGTCCCATGCCTTGGTGCAGGCGCCCAAAATATGGAATTTGCCTCGGTGGCATGACACTGCCAGAACTGGTTCTTTCGCAAGTCTAGCAGACCCTGCCACTTCCGCAAGGAGGCTAGAAATCTTAGGAACACGCACATCTTTGTCTTCTCGAAGACTTGAGTGCGCATGGACCGCTCCTGTCACTGCATTTCGAGGCGCAGCGTACACAGCTATCTTGGCACAGGGCTGCCGACAAATAATGAAAAATCCAAGAATAATGAGGACCAATTCAGAAACACTCGAGAAAAACACGAGAAACAATCGCAGAAACTCCGGAAAAAAAGAACCCTAAACCCTGAACCCGAAACTTCAAAACCGTAAGTCCGAAATCCATGGCCCCCAAACTCGGAACCTCCTTCCGGTGTTACGAATCGGTTTCTGAATCCACCGGCTACTTTTCCGCAAGAGCCACTGCTTTTCGGAATTTGTTTTCCAGGCCCTCCGGGTTGTTTTCGCAACCACGTTGCTCTCCTTGCACAACTACTTCTGCCTGTGGCAGACAGGAAGCAGCTGGACTGAGCTGGTCCTCATCGTCTGCAGTCGGAGAGAGTCCCGAGGTGACCTTGGCGACTGCTCCACTGTGCCGACTGTGCTCCGAAAGCTTGGCGCTGAGCCTGTGTGGCTGCTACGGCGACGGTGGCTCCGCTCCTGGACTGGCGCTGAGGAGCCGCCCAGACGGACCGCGAAGCTAATCCGCGAGCACAGAGAGCTCTAAGCGCCTGCGTCTTCGGGGCATGTCCTCTCTTGCCTGAGATGTGGACTTTGACTTCAGTGCGGTTTGCGAACTCTCCAGGTGGGGACACTTGCACACACTTGCCTTCCACGTGCTCAGAAACCGGCCACGACTTGTGGGGTATTTGGCCCCGAGGGTTTTGAGCCAAGCCGACACTGCAGAGGAGCGAGCAGAGCATGGCGCCCAGCGTACAGTACTACTCGCGAGCAAGCAGATGAAGTGCCTACATACTAGCATCGGTACATCTGTTCGCGAAGTGCAAACTCACGAGTCGCGAACCTCCTTCAAGCAAAGCTCCTCGATGTCTGCCTTATTGAGACCATCAGGGGAATCAGATTCGGAAGACTCCTGCACGGCTTCGGCTGCCAAAGCCTCCGAATGGAAAGCAGCTAGATTCAGCAACAGGGCATCTCCAACCCATCTAAGAATCTACCGTAGGTGGCCGGCCATCTTCTCAGCGTACAGCTTCCCAGTGCCCCTCCATCGAACGTTGAGTCCACGGGCGGCCCTGGCTTGCGGCCTAGTCTTTTGCGACTCATGCCTACTAAGCCTGACCGTCGCAGGAAACCATGTTGGCTGAGTTGGTGGGACGAGATCTGGAAAGCACTACCTAACCATGCGCGTCGAAGTTGTCAAAACCATCTAGCCCACAAACCTCTCAACATCGTGCCAGATCTCACCAAGAGTATCCTTCCTAGGGTGCCGACGCTTCTACTCGTTGCAAGCAGAACTGCCAGCAACTGAGCAGTCTCGGCAATCGCACTCTTTCAAGCAGCACAATGATAAGGTGAGGGCTTTAGGGCCTTTGGGGTACTGGGCTTTAGGAAGCACGTAGCTCGACCTCTCAAACTCCTCCGACTTGTACATCTGCTGCAGGTCACCCAACATTGCCATGGCGGCCTTGGGCGCGGTTCAAAGGCCACCAAGTCTTCGGAACATGCGCTCCTGACCTCGGCGTTGAAGACTGCACGGAGGGTTCGTCGCCAGCGCCGGGTAGCCGCCTGGATGGTTTTGGGAAGGATGTTGATGCTTCACTGTTGCGGCAGGTGCTGGCTCGCCGGCCTCTTTGGGGTCCTTTTCCTGCGTAGACGCTTCTGAATCTGCCTGGCAACGTGATCTGCCGGACAAACCCCGGGTGTTCAAAGCCCATGTCCTCGGGCCTGCTTCGAACTGAATCCCGACCCTCTCCTTGCACGAGATTCCTCCGCATGTTTGCGCTGGGATTCTGCAATCTGAACACGTGAATCTGAATCATGCTTGGTGGGAGCCGTCGGCTTGCAGTCCTTCGCAGACTCTGCAGCAGCCTCCTCTTTCTTGATCACCTGAAGAACAATAAAAAAAACACACGAAAAGATCCTGTGCAAAGCCCATAAACGTGGACGCCACCTCCGCAAGCACGCCGCGAAGCAACTGCAGAAGCTCCAGGGGCTCGGTGTAATGCATCCTCCAAGCAGAAAAGCGCAAGAGAGATCTGGAAGTGAAGGCAGCGTCCCAGGTACCAAGTATAGTACTCATGTAGTGAATGCTGGGGCTTCGACCCTTCGAGCAAACACGCCATGGCCGCTTCGTAGTCCTCGACAGGGTCGATGCGCAAAGAAGACATAAAAATCATGAGAATCCTGAGTATGAAGTGAGCCGTTTGGGGCAGAGAGACAAGTGCCAGGCTGCAACATCAAGTCGCGCTAGGCTTCGGTCTGCGCTGTACACCGGAGTCTGTAAGCCGAGTCTTTCGAGAGGCCATGTGAAACGGCCTCGTGGCCCAAGCTGTCTACTACGGAACGACTGCCTTGCTGCTACTAACATCAAGAACACTGCGACTCGTGGTCCCGTGGTGTCGCCACAAACCAATGCTGAAACCGTCGGCCACGGTCTAGACTTCCGGGATCTTCCGGGCACGACTGGCGAGGCTTCGCGGCTCCACAATGACACCCGAAACTCAGCGAATTCAAAAGCAGGTTATTGCTGTATCCAATGGCCTAAGAACGCCGGACTGACGTGCAATCAGCACAGCGGATGGAAATCAACCTGCTGCAGTGGCAGACTGTATCTTCCAGCCATGCAGGACTGCCGCCTTCAGATCACCCAGAGAGGCACTTCTCTCAGTAGGGGAACCTGAATGCAAGGGACGGGATGCAAAAGCATACTCAAAGTCTGCTTCCAGTAGGTTTCCGGCAGAGCCACCATGGGCGAGCCGAAGACGGAAGCCATCTCCTCAAAACGCTGTGGTCGAAAGAACTTCCCTGTTGCCAAATCGTACAGACTGACGGCCTGGTTCATTTCATCCATGGCTTGGTCGACCTGCGCCTGAAAGGCAGCGATCGCTTCAGCATCCTCTTCTGCTCTTCACAACAGCCCGAAGCAAAGCCTAGCACACTAACAAGGATCTTCCAGGTAAGCGTAAGAAGGGACACCATACATCGGAATGCCAGTGTTGAGCCAGCGGAAGCCAAGAAATAAAGCTACGATGCTCAGGCCCCATGAGATCTGGATGAATGCTCGCGCACACATGTCTGCAAGTCTGTGATTTTGCATGTCCGCACATACAAACGAACATGTGTAGGCTCATGTCATGTAAGGAATGCCCGCATGCCCGCATTCGTCTCGTGCATGCACACACTGCATGCAATGCATACGTTACATTTCGAGATAGGCCTGCGTCTGCCGCATCTCCTGCTGTGCCTCACGCAGTCGCTGGTCGGCTTCCGAAGAGGAGGACCGCTGTCCACCTGCAAAACAGGACGGAAGAAGCTAGGGCGCAAAGCGGCCCAGCATTCTCCACTTGTCCTACCTTTGAGGCCCGGGATGTTGGTCCAAAGTCCCCGATTCTCGTCCACTTTGGTCCGGAGCTGACCAGACTCGTCGCGAACGCTCTGAATCACGTAACTGCTGGAGGAGACATAGTACCTCAACAGTGGAAGACCATCGTCCGCCATTGCCATCACGCCTATAAATGAAAACAGAAACCCGTGCAACCCGCCTATCACGCAAGTCAGCAGCACTCCCAAATCCTGCAGTTGTGCGGCGCGTCCCTCGGCATCCCATCTGCTTGAGGGTTGGAGCCTGCCATAATCCATGAATCATTTGCCCAGCCATGAGCCAAGCCCAGCCAGTGCTACAGGGAAATCAAGAATTCAATACCAGCAACACACCACATCGTACACTCACAACAAAGCACCTTGAAAAAGGGCGAAGAGCACTGCTGCTGCAAGCGCTGCTGCACCGGCCGCCGCAAGCGGAAACTTCTGCGACTCCTCGCGAAGCCGACTGGCCGAGCTGACACTACGAGCATTGGCTTCTCCTGCCTGTTTGGGCTTGGCGACAGGCCCAGGCTTCTTCGCACCCGCGGTGCCCTGCAGCCGGGCACCGCGGCTCCGAGGTGCCTGCAGAAACGTCTCACTTTGCTGTCTCGTGAGGCCATGCCGCAGCCTCCGCTTGGCTCTCTGAATCGCGCGACGCTACGATGACACTACCTCAGAGGCTCGCGCAATGCTTCGAAAGCTGTGAGAGAGAGGGATCAGAAAGGCACTAAGTGCGAGCAGAATATTTCAGGGGCTGTGCTCACTCTATGGATGCGTCTCTGCAAGACAAACAATAGCAGATACACCATGGTCTGCTCTTTGTAATTACACTTTGGAATGCGGATCGGCACGAGGACATGAAGTCTCTCAATGACCATACCGTCTCGGCTGTTGCAGAGGAGCTACCAGATGTGCCTGGGGGATCGCTGTCCGACCTTGGTGACCGCCACTGAAAGCTTGCACTTCCGTAACCATCCACCAGCCCGCCACAAGCATGCTTTGAGGAAAGTTGCTGGCTGGCTCTGGCCACCTCCAGCCGCCTGGCGTTCTGCCAAGCATCCTCCCTGCCGCCTCCGGTCCTTGTCCCTTGACGTTCCCGAAACCCTTGCCTCTGATGGCAGCCGGAAGCCACAAAGCTGGCTGCATGCAGCGAAAGAAAGCAGCAGAGCAGCCTCGGAATCAGCATCCCTGTGCACTTCCTACGAGTATCACTTACTTCAATAAGCACAGCCGAGTTGCAGGATTGCATTCTGAAGCAAGTGCGCCTTGGGCAGCCTTCTGGAGCTCCACGACATTGGTGCAGCGAGACACTGGGCCACTGCAGGGTTTGCCAGCAAGCTGGAAAAGTGTTTAAAGAAACCTGAGTCAGCTCGAGTCATGTTGATGAGAGAGTATGGAAAGCGACACTTGCTACTTGTTTTGGCCGATCTTGACGCATGCCTTCCTCGAGCCAACAGCTGGCGACACTTTCGAGGCTGACGGGCTTGGGAAAGAGGTTTAAGGCTTGAGTTTAGGGCTTCCGTGACACTTGCTTGAGGCATTGACGTCTGCTTTCTTGACGTGGCGAGCTCAGGCGGCCTGGTGTGCACGGCTCTCCGGCCTGCCTCGTCTCGCGCAGCCTCCCTGAGCGGCTCCCAGCCAAGGAGATCCATGGCAATGGCAAACTATTTATGTACCTCACTTGGGTTGGCTTGGAATCCTTCTCTGGACGTGTCTTGCAGGTTTTGGCATGTTTTTGTTTTGACAAACTGGCTTGGAGAATGAGAAAGTGCCCACGCCTCCTGTGTAGAGCCAGCCCGGAGAAGTGTAAGGTGCAGAAGTGCAAGGTTTGGGTGACTACCTGGCAAAGTCATGTATAGTTGTCGTTCTGTCATCGGCTACAGCAGGAAGAGCAGATGATGTTTCTGTTTTTCCAGCTCTCTGTAAGTACGGCGTCGTGCTGCTGTCGAGATTTATGACATCCTGCCATGTGCACTCACAGCATCACCTTATAATCACGACCTTTCCGTACGCATGGCCATCTTATGCACACAGGGCAGGAGGAGATGCGGATTCTAGAGAGGGTCCCTGGCAAACGTCCGACGGCGTTTGATGAATTGAGGCAGGCAGTGTTGTGCTGCCCATTGATGAGGACTCTTGCCAGGGGCAACTTGGGTGCTCAAGCTTGCAAACCTCCAAAGCCACAGCACTTCTCGACCGGGCAAAGAGTATCTGCTAGGGAGTCAACCTCCACGGTGGCGGTGCATGCAAGAAGTGAGGCCCCGTGCTCAAGTTTCCAGTGCATAGGGACAGCTGAGGGGCTCAGGGGCAGCCGCATGTGCAAGAAACACATCCAGCACTGGCAGCAGGGCAGCAGGGCTTCACAATTCCGTTGCTAGCAAGCGTCACTGTACAATGTGTGAAACGCAGGGCCCTTCCGGCTGTGGTTTACCTGTGCCCTGCCCCTCCCGACCGATCCATCCTGTCGGGCTCCAAACTGGTATCCGTGATTGCAACCAGTTTCCTCCCATTCCTAGCCCTGGCATGACTTAAATGCCGATCAACTGGACGGAACCGGGGTTTTGACATGCGTCTGGCCAAATGCGAAGAGCCAGATCAGCTGCAGGACCTGATTAAGGTTGAGCTCCTTCGACGTGCCATCCTTCTGCACCTGAGTCGGGACTGCTCCGTCTGAGACGCTCTGGCGATCTGAAAAAGAAACAAAGCGCCTTTTTGGCACTGACCTGATGCTGGGAGGGCGTCCTGATCAGAGAAAGGCACAGCCACAGCCACTATGCTGAGCATGAGCAACGAACAGCTCGAACAGAACAGAAGAAAGCCGCCGTCCCGTCACTTCTTCAGGAAAGAGTACACAATGCCTGCTGCAATGCCGTTTCGCTGGAGGTGAAGAAGCCTAGCAAACGCAGAAGACATCACTCACTTCTTCCAGCTAGGATCAGCCGAGAAGCCAAAATGGCACTTCATGTTTCTCGCACCGTCCCAGGAACTGTAGCTAGCCCAATATACAAAAGCGGGTCTTGGATGTTTTTCGATTCAAGTTTGGTGCGCTTCTTCACTGGGCACCTCCCATATGCATGGAGATACGTAGCTGCTTCGAGCCAGCAGCCCGCCTGCTCCGGCGGCGTTTTGCAGCGCAGGCGCCTCTGCTCGGTGCTGAAGTGCTGCAGACCAGCTAGCAGCTAGCACCAAACCAGTGGTGGAATGTGCTGCACTGGTAAAGACAGAGCATGACCTCTGCAACCTCAACACTGCTCCAAAGAAGGAGTCAGGCCCAACAGAAGGCTGTGCTTCTCTGTACTTGCGACACCCCGCCTTGCTGGTGCTTCCGGCGTGAGAATCACACCATCACCTGACAGCACATGCTGCCCCAGCACTTGCCCGCGATTACTTGGCTCTGCAGCGGATGCGACTCAGGAGTTTAATGGGCTTCCACAGTGATGACAGGCCATATCATACTTCCCGGACTATGAGAGGCATACTTGTGATCCGGCTGACGTGATTAGTCTCGTGAAAGTCATCTGCAGCCCTCATCTTCAAAATCCTTGATGCCCTGATCCTGATCCTCAGCATCTCGATCGGCATCCTCATCCTCAACCACACCCTCATCGACTGCAGACCAGCTCCATGAACGTTATGATCAACACCAACAGAAATAATGACAATGACAATAGTACCGGGCCCATACCTGATTCCTTCGCGACAAACATCCTCGTCAGCAGCAAGGTCATCAACAGTATCGTCACGTAATCAGTATCACCATAATGAGAATCCTCTTCATCATGGCGGCGGTGGTGATTGAAATGCAGTAGCCTGACATCATCCTCATGGCCATCGCAGCATGAAGCCACTGTACATTCGCACCGCAGCCTTGCGGACGGCGAGCTGAAGTGGGCGCTCGCCTGAAGGAGATGCGACAGGTCCATAGTTTGAAGTTGCTGCTGCGCAATAATGCTAGTATTGCTGATACTACTGTGTATCATGATCCCATTTCGGAGATTATAACTAGGAGTATCTCATGTAACTGCAATACGTGTCGCAATTCAATTTGCACTGGTCTTCTATCTTAGAGCAAATCGTGTTACGAAATGAAATCATGCTGCACTAGCCTATGCCATTATTAATCGTGGAGTTTTGCAGCAGCAGCGGCAGGAGAATAAAAGGTAGTAGCAGAAAAAGTGGTTGAGGCGGCGGTGGCGGTAGTATCATGGTTACTGTATGTGAGTGATCTCTTCTTGTTGTTTACATCCTAACCTGTACAAGCAATATTACACTATTGCTGCAAGGTTAAGAGTTTAGGGGGCTAGGCCTCTTCTCAGTCCTAGTAATTTACTTTCAGGTGATTTGACAAAACCAATCAGAGTTTCCAGCAGGACTCGCCCCCCGGTACCGTCTGATGAAGGAACACTGTAGCCTGCTCAAGCAGGCAGACGAAGCTAGACGCCGCATCCGCGTCGGGTCGGACTCAAGTTTCTGTGCTCCTGTACAGTCTTCGCCGCACAGCCGGCATTACCCTCCTAAGCCTTACTATGCTGTTTGAAACGATATGGGCTCTGCAACGTCCAATCAACGTGCGATTGCCCCCGTGGCCCTAGTGTCGAACTCAGCGAACTCGGCGAGAAGTACATGGCAGTTAGCACGGTACCAGGCGTACCAGGCATACTGTCTTTTCGATCAGCTTTGCCGCTTCTGAGCTGAGTCCTGTGCAGGTGACAACTCTTGCACAGCTAGCTACTGCACAACCCCTACAGATGTAATGTCTAAGTGGCTCTGGCAGTTAGCATGTACAGGTGCTTAGAAAGCTTGCGTGGACAGTTGCTCACAGAAGCGGGGCTTCGAGGGATCATCGAGAGGTTATGACGGGCACCTGGTCGCTGGACTGCAGACTGTCCTGTCGTTCGAGGGCCGCAGCCACCAGCCTCTCACTGAAGCTCCAGAGCTTGCCCTCCATTGCTGGGCCTTTGCTGGGCTTCTCACTTTCAGTGTTCGCCCGGCCCTACCCACCTCGCATCCATCACGCTCAGCGGCCTTCAAGGTCTGTCAGCGCGCACTGTGCATAGAAGCCACCAGATACCACGTCAGCCGCCATGCAGTAGGCAACGGTGGCCTCACGCTTCAACGTGGCCACTACAGATTTAGAGAATGATCGGGGACCGTGAAGCCGTTGGGACCCGAGGCTCTGGCAGCACCCTGCTCGGGCGTCTGCGCTCGGCTGAAGGCACGATGGACGACGCGAAGCAGCCAAGGCAGGTATCGATCAATCTCGGTGGCCACTTCACCTTTCACGAATCGCTTGGTGAGCTCGGTGTCCGCAGATGGGGTCTCGCTACCGGCCACTGAAGGCTGTCTCACCCTCCCGCACCTGGGCTGCAGCTGACAGCCTCGACCTTCCGCTGGTGCAGAGAACGTGCGAAGAGGACATTGCAGTACCTCGGCCGAGCTGTGAAGCTGGAGACTCTGCGGAGACTCTGGCAGATCACAGGGGAGGCTGTCGACTGATTTCGACGAGATGCTTGGAGGCCAAATAGTTGCCAATGAAGCTGTAGTGGCCTGAGCGGGTCGCGTGGCCTGAAAATCCGACTCCCGAGATGGCCCATCTGGAACAAACTGGATCATACATGATCATACACTCTTCGGTTCAGCGATCCCTATTCACGGTTCACCCCGATGAGAGTTGGCACAGAAGAAGGTACCCAGTGGACCTATCTCTGCTTCGGAAGAGCCCCGCGTGTCGATCATCGTCCTGGTCATCGTCACCACCACTACTACCAGCATCAACATCAGCGTTTGCACCGTCACAAGTATCGTCGGTTCCAGATCCCGTCGTAGTATTCGTCGTAGCAGTAGCAAAGGCTGGATCCTGGAACGTGTAATTTGTGTAACTAGCACGGGCAAGCGAAGTGTGGAAGCCGAGTGGCCCCGAGTGATCACAGAGCCACCGGCTGCAGAAACTCAACAAACAAACTTACAGGACAAATATGCAGCCATATGCAGGCTACGCAGACACCTGCAAGGCTGCAAGAAAATCGGCCTTCTTGCGCGAGGTCGCGCAGGGCCATGAATCATGTCTACAGCCAGCGAATCGGCCATCCAGCCTCCTTTGGAGGCTAGAGTTCAAGGATGTCATATCACCGCAGGCATGGATGCCTCTGCGACAACTCTGCGTGGTCGTTGTGTCGTGTTCTATGTACAAGTGTTGGAATCCTAGTTGAGCACGTGCGATGCCAGCAGCCTCTCATTCGTCCGTGGCTTGTCTTGGCAATGACCTGTGACGACGACCTGCACAATCTTCGCCGGGCGTATGAAGATTTGTCCTGGAAACCTTCCAGATGTTGACCTTAAGTTGTCGAACCCGGCGCAAGTTTCCTGTGAAACGATTACATGCACTCCACGGCCTCGAAAACTCTGCATGTGCGAAGCGCACGAGGCCCTCTGTGAAAGGCGATTCGAGAGGACCCTCAAGCAAACTTGTTTTTGTTCATGAAACTTCGAGAGCCGGGACTACTCGTCAACAGGCTTGCTTCCGCTAGTGCTGATGATGCAGTGGTGTGCCATTTGCTTGTGATCTTGGTGTTGCAACTCGTGACTTTAACTTCACTTGATACTGATCCGCCTACTACTACTACTACTACTACTACTACTACTACTCCTGCTGCTGCTGCTGCTGCTGCTGCTGCTGCTGCTGCTACTGCTAGTCCGGATCCTACAGTATCCTACAACAACTACTAGTTACTACTCCTGCTCCTACAAGCACTCCTGCAAGAACAAGAACAAGCACAGGAGTAAGAGCAAGAGCAACGGCAACAACAAAAAAACAAGAATAGCAACAACAGTAACAAGGACAACGACAACAGCAACAACAACAACAACAACAACAACAACAACAACAACAACAGCGACAAGAACCACCACAACCACAACAACAAGAACAAC
>CAJNDV010031841.1:33664-54307 GCA_905221635.1 Symbiodinium sp. CCMP2456 | reverse complement strand
CAGCAGCAGTAGTAGCAGTACTAGCAGGTAGTAGTAGTAGTAGTAGTAGTAGTAGTAGTAGTTGTTGTTGTTGTTGTGGTCGTTGTTGTTGTTGTTGTTGTTGTTGTTGTTGTTGTTGTTGTTGTGGTTGTTGTTGTTGTTGTTGTTGTTGTTGTTGTTGTTGTTGTTGTTGTATGTTTTTTAAGTAGCAGTAGTTAAGTAGCAGAGGTAGTAGTAGTAGGAGGAGGAGGAGGAGTCGGAGTAGGAGTTGGAGTAGAAGTAGGAGCAGTAGCAGTAGCATTACTGGTAGCAGGAGCAGCAGCAGACGTAGTAGTATACAAGACTACAGGCAGCTCAATGATTTGTGACGGGAAAGGAGATGGGAAGTCAACACGTCGGACACGAGGTCGACGGCTAATGAAGCAGATTACAGACTATGACATGCGACGAGGCGCGATGGATTGTACTTCTCCTTCAGGCGCCGCTCGATGTCCTGGCACCGTTGGAATCAAGGAGCTGGAATGTCTCCAGCAAGGTAGCTGCCAATGGAGACTGCTTTACCAGTAGCGAAGGTTTGACTTTGTATGCATCATCATGTATCTGAGTAAGGGCAGGAGCTACCGGTTCTGTTGATTGAGCTGCAGCAGCCACAGGAGCAGGTGTGCAAAAATCACTTCATGTTTCAATATAGGCTCTGCAGTAGAAAAAAGAACCGCTCCGTGTGAAAATCTTATGAGATGTACACCCAACTCTTCGGAGGCCACGTTGTTTGTGCTCTCCAGACGGAACTGCGGCAACGCGCCTGCTCCAGCGGGATGCCTGGATGCCAACGCAGAACCGGAGCTGGAGAAGTAGGGTGGCTTTAGCTTCGGACAAGGTCTCCCTCTCCAGCGATCTTGTGTCGGATGCCACAAGTTGACTCGCAGGCGAGGAGCTCATGTCGGGAGCTCCCGGCTGCTGGCCATTCACTGCCATCGCCGCGGCCTTCTGGGCAGCGATGCCTTGTCCCGTGAGCGTGGAGCCGCACAAATTTAGGAGTTTGGCTATCTAATGCATGCCTGAGCTCTAAGAGTGAGGCATCGGTCGAGTCGCACTGCAATACACGAGATACTGGGGAAGGAAAACTGCCTACTCTGGCCGTAACGACTTTGAGCTGTAGCCACTCCGCATGGCAGCTGGAAGCTTCTCTAGGTGCTGAGTAGCGCCGGCTGCACGTGCAGATTCCAACCGAGATGCCTTCAAGTCCAGCCGCCTGCATGGATGCGGAGCACGCACCACGCCCAAACTGCTGAAGGACCTTATGAGGACCCGCCCCACGTCGGCCTTGGCAGCCTGTAGCGCCACTTCTTCCTTTGGCTTGGCTGGAGCCTTTGGCGCCGCTGTCGCCGGTGATTCGGCGGATTTCCTGGGCTGTTAAGGCAGGTCAACGCGCACACAGGACAAAGCGATGCTCGTTGCAGCCCAACACATGCACGCCTTGCAATGCCCTGCAGCCAAAGCACTTCAGCGCTGCCTCTGTCTCTTCAATCTTTGCCTGACGAAACCCGAAGCCACGCTAAGCGTCGCATCTCTTTGACACTTGGAATGAGCTGGGACCCGTCTCGGACCCAACGACTAGGATTCTTTCAAAAAAGATCAGTGCCACGGCCACCGCATCGGCGCCAAAAACTCCTCTCTGGCCTTCAGCTGCTGCCGTCTTAGCAACACGAGCACCGCTGCTCCCCCCAGCGAGGCCACCGCCACCTTCGAAAAAAAGGGCACTTCCCAAGCCCAAACAGCCCAAAGCGGTGCAAGGAGGGAGCTCGTGGCCGGGCCTTCAGCACCCAGCTCGGCAGGTTCTCCATGGCTCGAGCTCAGCTGCCGGTCTTCCGACTGAACTTTCCGACTGATCACATGCTCAGGAAGGGAGGCTAAGCGTAGCCCTACAGTACGAGCCGCTCGAGTTGAGTCAGAAATGAAAAATCACAATGTCTGCACTTCCACAGCTCGAGCAAGGAATCGCAATCGAACGTCCACTAAACACCCACTCAAGCGGAGCCACTGGTCTCATCTTCGCATGCTGTCATGGGCCTCCTCGGTGGAAGGATTCCAGAACCAGACACGAAAACTGTCTGGTTCCAACCAGCGCTGCCAGACCTTGTGAGATGCGAGGCACGGCCACGGTGAGCGGGATCTCAAAGCCTACTCCCTGAGCAAGACCTCCTCCTGCGTTGAAGCAGTGGATGCTGTGGAGGCTGACCTCCAGGCTTCACCGATGCCACTGGCAGAAATGCCCCAAGGATATGCACACATGATCCGCCAGCACACAGAAAGAAGGCCCGCACGCATCAGAGGCCATGGGCGTGGCCCCGTTCTTCGAGGCCTCGCACGCGCAGCGCAGCCTGTGCTTGTTGCACATGGAATGCCACCGGCCTCCTTCAAAGGAACATCGTCCAAATCCACATGAGCCTGTCAGAAGCGGACAGGAGTGACAGGTCTCGCGCGCAGCCAGGTGATGGCTTCGTTCGGGGGCGGCCTGCTTTTCTGACGTCTCGCATCCTCAGCCAGCTTGCTCTGGCTTGGGAGTCAGCTGAGGCTCAGCTCTTGGCCTGCGGGGAAGGCCGCGAACTCCTCCTGGAAGAGCGAGGCCCCGGACAGAGAAAAGACGGAGTCTTCTGATCTCCGACCCTTCATGCGGGCCTCGATGTCGTATCGCTCCTCTTCGAACAAGGATACTCATGGGCAGTGACCATCCGCAAGCGCAGATCTAGAGACGCTGGAACTCTAACATCGCCATCGCGCCTGCCCCTTCTCGGAAGCTCTCGGGGACAGGTTGAAGTGGTGTGTGGTTTTAGGTTCCGCCTGAGCACCGTCGTTAAGACGAGAAGCCTTCCCTCTGCGACTTCGGGCCGCGACTTCGTCGAAGCTCTTTACCTCGATGAGGCCATCTGCATCTGCCTTTGCTCTGTCACCGGCACATCCTGTCGTCTGACAGATGTCTGCACGCGGTGTGCCTGCTCGTTCGCTTCCGTAGGAGAGCTCGAAAACCTGGGTGCCAGTCCGAGCGAAAAGTAACGTCGGGTCGCACTGACATCCTACTGCAACATGCCGTCTTGTTTGTTTGAAGAGAGATCGTATGCTTTGCACCTTGCACCCTTACTGTGCTGAAGAAGACGATTCAAGAGAGAGTTGAACGCTTCCAGAAGGAGAAGCAGGATAACAGACAGGACGCGAAGCGAAACCATGCGAAACCGAGCCTTCACAGGCACGACGAGGAAGCGGAAACTTCCGAAAGCGTACTTTCCCTCCCTACTGAGTACCGTTCCCAGAGCAGCGCGGGTAGCCATCATCCCGAGGCCTTTGAAGATGAAAGGCAATTCTGCTATGCCTCGTCTACGTCCTGCTAAGAAGCGTCCCTGCCTGCTGTCAAAGTCCGCGTAGTTAGCGCGACGGCCTCGCTCTAGGATGGATCAGACTGGATGAGATGTTGGGTCAACAGGCATCAGACTCAATGCAGCACTGTGCCACGACAACTGATGAATATCGGCTTCATATTCGTTCCTGAAAAACTTAGCCCGTATCCAACAACCCGTCAGTTTGCCTCGGCGCCCCATGCGATAAGCTCGTGGCTCCTGCATGCACAAGTCGGCTCGACAACATGGCTCAGTGGTGCTCAATGCCACTTCGTAGCCGCTCTGAGCCCGAGGATCCGGCACTATCCACGTGTTTGTAAGTTGCTCGCACATCAAACTCCGTCTTGCCCGCCGGAGTCTCCTGAAAAGAGAGGTAAAGCCCAAAAGCAAAGAGACCCCGTCGCCGTCTCTTTTGCCTTTTTTTGCGTGCTTCCCTGGCCGTCTCTGCTGCAGCCGAGACTCCACCTCGCGCAGCTCGAAGCGGCGGCCGAGCCTCAGTGAGTCAGGAGCTCACCTACGGCAGACTCACAAAGTCCCAGCACCTGCTTCGGCTGTAGAGCACTACGCGCTTCACGTCCTGCGATGCAAGCAATGTGTGTTGGAGGATCGTTGCTGAGATGCGCTTGTCCTTGGCTGATGAAAGAGTATTGCTGATATATTCTATAAACACCTACCTAATGAAAACCGGTGGTGGCGATGCTAGACCCACTTCTACCTTCTTGATGCCTTCCTTCTGCCTTCTGCCTGTACCTTTTTTTGCCTTCTCCCTAATAGGGCACCTTCATTCTACCTTTTCCCTCTACCTTTGTTTTACTTTCTCCCGAAGAAGGCACCTTTCTTTTGCCTTGTCCCTGCACCTTTTTTTACCTTCTTTTTGCCATTCTTTTGATATTGATGTTGTGACAATAGGGACTAGATAATGTGTCATAACCCTTGGCGCATGGAAGTCATGAAAGGTGACGGGTCCTCCTCGGTGGCTCCTTGGAGCTCCGGCTCGGACAGCACTTGGCTCCTGGGCTCAGCATGCCAACGAAACTCTGGCCACAAGACCGTAGGACATGATGAGGCTTCAACATGCTGATCCAGCCCTCATTGGCTTCCACCTTGGGGAACGGGCAGGGCTTGGTCAAGTGGTATTGACAACAACAGCTGGGAGCAGCACCATATGGTACCGAAGCCAAGCTGCAAGAACTGAGGGATTGCGGCAGTCGCACTCTCTTGCAGATTCGGAAAATGCAAGCTGCTTCCGGCTTTCCATCGCAATTGAAATCCAAGCTGACTTCTTCTGAGGGTCCGACAATGCGAAATTCGGTCATCATCTGGACCTGCGCACACATGTCCATACTTCTGCGACTTCAAGTTTACCGGCTCGATCTTCGAGGCCGAGGCCACCTCTTGCGTCTCCGTGCCGCTCACGTCGCCCGGAACCGTTCGAGAAGAGGAGCCTTCGAGATCGGAGAACTAAAGTTGATGCGCAGTCCAGACGCTGCTCTTGCAATAGCGACATTATCGTAACACTGCTTCGCTTCTCACTGCTCTTCGGGAGTTCGTAGAACGCATAGCAAATGGAAATGTGACAGCACTTGCACCTCTACCACAGCTGTCATGATGCCATGTGATGCAGGGGGTTGTGGTTGATCAACTTTGGCTTTATGTGCCAGGTGCATCATAAGAGATGACGAAACGAGCTCCTGTCGGACGACCGCCGCTCGTCCCGCGTGCGCGTACCTTGGCGGAGCGTCCACGCAAGCGAGCAGAAGAGCAACTGCTGCAGCTGGACCGACTAGAGCCCAGGGGTCGCAAGCACACAACATCATGCGCAACATCGTTGCATCGGTCTGCGCATTGAACTTCACACTCTCCACTTGGATCCAGGCCCTGCCGTCGTTCCGGCACCTTCTGAAAAAGGAGGACAAGATCATAGGAAGTTCGTGTCGGCCCATCATATTCTTGACCGTGAGTGCAGCAGGCCTCTTGTCCAGAACCACCTCGCACAGTCTGTAGAATCCGTTGCAAGAATTCCCATTCTTACTGACATGATCCTAGCGATGGAGGTACCTACCGCTGCCGTTCCCGGCCTCTGGTCATCGTCGGCTCCTGCCAAAGACACGTCCACAGCACGACAAGCCCGGCACACTTCCGAGAACAAGTTCTTTCGCCTCTCGCAGTCTTGGTGCGTTGAAGAAGTCGTCCCACTCGTGGCCTTGCAAGAAACGCAACTCGGAAGGCACGCTGACAGCAACCTCCGAGCGTCGCCGTCGCCAGCGCAACTCGCAACTGTCAATCCAGTCCAAGATTGATCAGAGACCGGGCCATGGCCTGTCGCGGGATCTGCCACTTTCGTTTTCGGCAGAGTCTTTCCCTTGCAGCACAAGATCAGGGTGACGCGTCATCTTAACAGGTCATCAATCACAAGCGAAACACTCTTCTGCAGTATGAAACTTTATTTACGTTCCGCGACACAGACAAAGGCCTCCCATGGGTCGACTTCTTCGAATCCCAACGGAGGAACTGCCGTGGCGAAACAGACAGCTAGGAATTTAGGGTCTAGGTGCTGTGGATTTAGGGGTTCCAAACGTTGTACTATGGGTTTGTCTTCGGGCCTTCGGGTTCAGGGTTTGTTAAGGGTTTGGTTGGATGAGGTTTCGGGTTTAAGGTTGTGAGGGTTTGGCTCTGCTTTGGATAGTTAGGGTTTGATTCGGGGGCGTGAGACGAAACTGCATTGGATGCCTGCTGTAGCAATAAAGTAAGACTATACTGCATCTTCAATACAACCCCTCTGTGGGCCACTTCCAAAGAAACAAAGCTGTCCTGCCCCCACCAGAGGCCTGCACAGGCCCTTTGCAGAATCCTTCTGATCTCCATTACTAAACCCTACTGAAGCCTCAGGCCCTAATCTGAGCCCTAGTTTCCATACTCCACAATTCCGCGATTCCGCAAGTCCATATTTCCTCAATTCCATGAATCCTGGGCTCCAGCGGGGCCTGACGGCTTCGCCTTCACTGGCACATTACTGGGCTCCGGGGACGGTCGCGTAACCTGTCGGCAGTGTGGCAATGGTGCCTGCTACAGCAGGCGTGTGTGTGTGTGTGTGTGTGTGTGTGCGCGGGTGTGTGTGTGTGTGTGTGTGCATGTGTACTTACTTACATGTAACGATATGTGTATATATATATATGTATATATATATATATAGATGTGTGTATGTATATTTATGTACATATGTATATATGCACACACATACATACATACATACATACATACATCCATACATCCATACATCCATACATCCATACATACACACATACATACCTCCGCACATACCTACATACATACCTACATACATATGTACATACATACATACATATGTACATACATACATACATATATACATACATACATACCTACATACATACATACCTACATACATACATACCTACCTACATACATACATACATACATACATACACATGTAGGTGAGGAAGTGGGGACAGACCGCCAGTTAGGTAAATGGGTAGGTATGCAGGTAGGTGTGCGTAGATATTCTATACATATGAAACATACGGACATACATGCGCAAACTCATATATATATATATATATATATGTAGGTACAAGTATACATATATACACACACACGTCTGTATTAAAACCTGTATGTGTATCATACATACATACATACATACATACATATATATATATATACATATATATATATATACTATTTTGCGTGTGCGTGTATAACCGTGAGCCTGTAAATATATATTTGTATATACATATTTCTATATATTATACAATAATGTGTATTATGCCTGCGTCGATACCTCGCCGTACCTACACACAACACATGGGTGCAAGCATTAACAGGATACGATAGAATGAACAATACTACAAGTGGGAATCAAAGTACAAACGTAAGTAGATATGCCTGCATATGTATTGGCGAGAGAGTAAGAGAAAGCAGGAGAGAGAGAGAGAGAGAGAGAGACACACACACACACCCTTACGCTACATATGTGTATGTCTGCATGTGTGTATATATATATATAGATATGCATATATATATATATATTTATATATTATGAAGAATGCTATATTAAAGTATTTATATATATATATATACATATATATTTATATTCATATAGTACATATAATACAAGCTATACTACACTATACTAAACTACATTGTACTGTAGAGTACTATACTATACTCCACTCTACCAATTTTACCATACTATTCTATACTATACTCGACTCTGCTCTACTCTATTCTATTATGTTATGCTATCCTATGCTCTACTCTTTTCTATTCTTTTCTTACACTACCTGCCATCATGCTTTTGCACATATACTTGCCGATCATAATGTCTGCGACTGCAGGTGGCAGTCCTCGACCGGTGGCTGCAGCGCCACATCAACCTGCGTGCACAAGTCACACGAGATAACTGATGAGCGCGACGTGCACGTGCGTACTTCCTGTCCAGCAGTGTGCATGTCAGGCAATGACATCAAGATCGCTCCACAGACATAGCACTGCCATGTCAAACGGCTGCATAAATTCTTGTTAATCATGTTGAGCCCCACGGCAGTGAAAAAATCATGTTGAGGTCCAACAAGATAAGTCTGCGACCTTCGTTGTGCCGTCCAGCCACCTCTTGCCAGGATGTGAGCCGGCAAGACCAACACTCAGTCCACACTCCAAGATGTGGCCGCTGCAATGCACACAAATCGCAGGAACACGCAAAACCTGCAATTCTCCCGAAACCTGCTGCGAGGCGGCGCAGGGGCTTGCACAGCACCGCTGTCGCCCTCACAGGGACAGCGCAGCTCGAGCTCGGCAAGACGCTACTCGCCGGGATGGCATCCAAGCGAAGTTAGTTGAAGCAGATGACCAAAATCCATTCAAATCTACCCTGCATTCCGATGCCTGAGCCGTGCTCTCTGCCATGGAGAATCAGCAGGGTGGCCGGATTACCAACTCAGGGCATCCATTCGGCAGATCATGTCTACCAGTATTTGTTTCCCGTCCCTCACAATGAGGCGGACATGTTCGGCCGGTATTGTTGACTGGACTTGAAAACCTACTTGCTGGGGTACGGCATCTGTGGTTGCCTTCATGCTACTTGGCAGATTTGACCCTCTCTGCGAGCCCTGTTTAGGGGAGGCAGATGTGCCAGCCATTTGCCAGTAGAACGTCATGCTCGTCCAGCAGGTCAAAACCGGAGGAAAGCCAAAACGCGGCGATGGCATTCTGCGCAACCCGGACCATGCCACATTTTCTGTAGAAACACGGAGCCAAAGAAAATGAAAAACACTCTAAACAACGAATGCCTGACACATCCCGTCCTGTTTCCCGGCATCTGCTGAAGCCTTCGGCAGATCGAACATGTGGGCCTCCACTTACAGTGTGCCTGAAATCCTCAACTCTGCAAGTTCAAGACACGCATTTACTATCCATACTATTCCGTGCCAATGCCAAGTCATTTGTGATGCAGGACTTGCCGAAAATGACTGAAGCATGCCCGGGACTGGCAGGGACCAAGCGTGCGATTTACACCACACAAATTCCGAAAAGCCTCAACCCTCGTCCACCAGGTGCAAAGAAAAAACAACCAAAATCTGGTGGCACGTGGTAGCATCAGAGTTCTCGGCTTTTCTACTAAGTTCAGCTGGGCAGACGCTTCTGGGCTGCCAAAAACAGACCGGTGAAACTGATTCGCCTGGTTTTGCCAGCAACTACAGAGATGTCCGTGCCAGTGCTGTCCTCTGAAACAAGTTTGGGGTTTACACTATGCCACTATGCAGAAGATGAGAACAGTCCGATGTTAGGCCTCGAGCCAGCGGGGCTGGCTGGAATCGCATCAGACGAGGATCCCGACGCCTGGGATTGCCTGCCGGGCTTCACTCTACGTGCTTGCGCCAATCTGCAAGAGAGACATGATCTTCGTGTCCAAAACAGTTTGCTTCAATTCTGAGCCGACGGCAGGAGAAGCAAACATGGCCAGCTAATTCATGAAATTCTTCGCTTCCGCAAAAAACAACAGGACAACATGAAGACAAGCTGGGCAAGACAAGAGTGTCGCCAGAGCTTTCCGGGACCGTGTCAAGCCTGCCTTCCGATAGAGGGCAACCTGCATCTCTGTGACCAGCGGAATGCTGAAGGACTGGGAACCAGCAGCCATGCTGTACCCGTGCTCCTGCGATGCTCTTCAGTACAACGGACCAGGTGCTTGCGGCTCTCACTATGCAGGCTGAGCCCCACCATGACTTACTGCTTCTGATCGCCTCGCAGACGAAGGACCTGCAATCCGTCTTGTGCCTCCGAAACTTCCTGAAGGCTCGGCGTTTCCAAGGACACACCCGCGTCCTTGCATGAGCCCAGCTCAAACTGCCCGAAGCTCTGCAGTGGCGACTGAAACTTCCTCCAGATTTGGAAGCACGGGGACTGGGCAAAGGCCAGACCCTTTCCTGCAGCCGCAGTCCTGTCGATGGATGCCTCGGAGCAGAGGTCGCCAACTACCTTGAACATGGTCACTGTGTCCTGGCCGCGTTTCACCAAGCTCCGCATGACGCCTGGACCTTTGGATCACCCGACCCAAAGCGACGCGCCTGCGTCAGGGCAGCAAAGACCATGTGCAGGCCATCGAGGACGTCCAGGTCTCCTGCCTGCGTCAAGACCATCGTGTCAGGGCTGCAAAGCTTTCAAAGACTGGTGGGCATGCCGATTCAAGTCAAGCCTTGCGGAACAGAGCGAGTTTCTTGCCAGGCAAGCCCGGGAGTTCCCTGCCAGCACCGGTCGCTCTTCCATACTCGCAGAATCACCGAGCATGAGCTGAGGTTGGCCGACGGCTCAGGCGGCTGCTGCTGTCCGGCGTCCTCCGTGTATCCAGCCGCAACGCAGCTGCCCTCCTCGAGGCCAATCCTGACATCTGCTCGGGTGGGGAACAGCCCGAGGCGACAGAGGGCGTAAAGGAAAAGAGCCGTGCGAGTTCACAGACTCTGAGAAAGACAAAGGGTCGAGCCGTCTCAGCCAAGCCACGGAAGCTTCAAGGAAGCCTGGGCCTCGGTCGTGGACAAGGGCAGCTGACCTGAGACACAAAGAGGCACTTCCGGAGACATGGCCGCCTCTCCTGTTACCTCATTGCACTGGCACTTTTGCAGGCCAGGCACCACAAACTCCGAACGCGACCTGCAAAGCGAGATGCTGTGGGCTAAGGCTATCCCGGCGAGAGACCGAAGCAACAAGAATACCGCCTTGCGCAAGATCACCGTGTTGGCCGGCGGCCGGCTGTAGACATCCCAGCTGAAGGACGCTGGGTCCATGCCCTCTGTAGCAGCCAAGTGAGAGTGAGATCAGTTGCCGGACACCACCAGGCGACGCAGACAAAGCCAAGCCACCTTCATGAGCGTGGCATTGAGAACTGGAAAATTACGCTCGAGACATCCACGGCCATGTGCTTGAACGAAAGCGGGATCCTCAGCAAGGGTTCTAGAATGTTCTACAGTAGATGTCGCGACTCGAAGCTTCTTGGCAACCCGCGCGGTCCCTTGCAATGTGTTTTACTGTGTTTTACAGATCAAACTTTGCAATTTACAGTTCCAGAGGGTGTCTACTGGACGCTCAAGTCTTGGATGCATCTAAGGTACCCCCGCCCGACACGCTCACATGTTCAGATGCAGATATTACCGTGTATCTATGTACCTGTTCGTGAAAATTTGCTTGTCCGTCTCGTCTGGTCAAGGCCAGAGTCCAACAGGCCCGACACGGAGAGGATCATCCGCTTTGCAATGCTCAGGCAAGCCTGCCGAAGTTTTGCCCCAGGCACGGGTAGCATGCAGCCTTTTGTGACAGCGTCATCCGGTGTGTTAGACATACAGGTGCATGCTGATCTAAACAGAAAGACGGGGAGGAAGAGAGAGAGAGAGAGAGACACAGAGAGAGAGAGAGAGCGAGAGTGACAGAGAAATGATTTAGTGATGAAGATCTCGCGCGAATCTGGCCTCCTGGCAGGTTGCAGCGGTCTCTGCGACGTATTTCTCTTCAAGGTCTGCACAAGTTGTGCAGCAGGCCGAGCCTCTCACTGGCAAGGTAGGGTAGGTCACAGCTTAACTCCGTGGGCATCCGACCCCTCTTGCCCCGCCTCGCGAGGCTGGCTTTCCGTTGAGTTGATCACCTCGGGATCGGCCCCCATCAGCAACACATCCATCCACCCTGTTTCTTGTTGGCTTGCAGCTTGCAAACAACCTGGGCAGGAAGCCTCGAACAAGCCGCGGCAAGTCCTGAGCGCTCCGCCGACTTGTTGTGCGATTCCTAGCACGTCAGGCCTCGAGAAGGGACTCGTGAGGGCTTCACTCGCTAGGAATGGGTGTTGCCATGAACATGCCACATGCAAGGTTTCGTGGGTCTACTGCCTTTGCTCGACAGCCTCCCGAAAGACTCTAAGTACCACTGGCATCGACCCCCGAAGCCACCTGGACGGCAAGACCACTCGGAAAACGACTTCCCTCAACTTGCCCTGAATATGCCTGAACCAGCTACGGCCTGGGTCCCAGCCCAACCAGCGGTTCTCGAGGGCCCCGCTTTCGGAAGATACCCAGGCCCAGGCTGCCAATCAGAGGAAGGGTGACCTGGCAACGATCTCCTAACTCCTCATCAAACACCCGTAGGGATCTTAGGACAAACAACCAGCCTCGCTGCAGCTAAGACTACCAAGCAATGTGGGATACGATGAGACATAGAGCGTTACAACATGTAGCAAACACGTACATGCATTGCATATGTCTATCCATCTCTTTATTGCGCTCCAACAATAGACGACTATCTGTACAGGTGCACATCCATTCATACATGTAGGAATGCATCTATGCATATGCACACATGCAAATATATATTTTGCTTATACTTCTAGATGTACCTTCTAATATGCACGTAGCTGTGCATATACTTCTCCGGCTCGACGGTAACAAGACCACACCAGAACGGCTCAATATGGGAGGCCTCTCTGTCGCCACGGGACTCCGTGAAGCCCAATGACTCGCAGGATCCCTCCTGACCGGCTCATGCTATAGTTCAGTGTGCCGGGAGTTTCGAACAATTATTTGAGCAAGATTGCCAGCAATCTTGGTCATCTTGCGCCACTTGCCCCACTTGAAGGGAGGGGGCGGGGGCAAGATGAGCGTGCAAGCTTGGTCATCTTGGTCTATGGTATGGGCTATGCGAGGTAGGAGCATACAGTACTTGGTAATTTTCAACTTGACTCTCTGCAAGCTTCCACGTCTTGGGGCATCCTGAGCGCTACAGATCCCTGAAGCCGGAAATCAATATCTTCAAAACCCTATCCCAAGGTCCCAAGCCCTTCAATTCTCAATTTCTCGACCCCACACCGGTCCTGAAGACCGGCCAACTCCTGGGCCCAATCTGCCTGGGATGCGGCAAGGCGCACCTGAAACGTCCGGACAACAGAAACTGCATTGCCTCATGGTCTATTGCACGAGCATCGTCTTACCGTGTAAAAAACTGCATGCTCTTCCAGCATGACCGAATGGGTGGCCGCATGGCCTGTCCGCACTCGATTCCAACAAGCCTGTGCATGTCCACGAAAGGCTGTCCCTGCAAGCCGAGCACACACAAGCTGGCGGATTTTTTGGAGCTCATACCTCAGATTAAAACTGCCGCACCTCTTCCTCTGCAGTAGCTGCAAGGACAGCGGGCACGGCAACCGCTAATAGCACCTGCCCGTGGGTCCGTCTAGCAGCAATGCCAGAAGAGGATCAAGTACGCATGGTCGCTTCCGTGCCTTCATTGCCATCGCAAGCGACGGCAAGAGAACTACGCTTCTCAAGTACGTACCCCGACGACAAACCTCTTGTCAGCCATGTCGCTTTGCTTCTGCATGTTTGTGCAAGATTCTTGGCAACATGGCCTACAATGCCAGTGAGGTACAGCCGCAATGGCACACAAGCAGCAATCCAGGACTTAGATGCGATCCCCCAAAACGATGCGATCTCAGATGAACGGGCAAGGTCAGCCAAGCTTTCACGGAAAATCTATCCAGAGGGGCCACTTTGGACCCATGATCCTTCCGTAGCTGTTCCACAGAAAGACCTCCAAGAGCTCTTATGCGGGCACAACAGTGACCTCCGCAAGTTGAAGTCAAAAGCCAGAAAGGCGCTAGTCTCTTAGTGTGCGATGAAAAGACTTCCGGGGATGAACTCACGCGGCGGAAGCAAGCTTACCTCGGCTTCGTACCGGAACACAAGGGCAGCAGAGCACTGTCTCTACAGAAAATGGCCATTGGGATAGCTAACATCTTGCCCACAACTGCCATCCAGTCACAGAAGGAGAGGAAGCCTCCAGTCGACGTCGGAGCTCTCCCTGCAGCTCCCTGAAACGGTCCTGCAGGAACCACTCGCTGCTCCAACAAGACGTGCCCATGCGGAGCCTTGTCGTCCTTCCGGTGATTGGGTGGTGTCACCTTGCGACTTCCCTAGCTTCGAAACTTCCCGCTCGCAGAGCTGGCACTGCCAAGTGGCACTCTCCAGCTCCTTTGCAAGCCGCTGCGCGCGGCTGTGCAGAAATAACGAAGGCTCCTCTCTCAGCTACCGGTGATCACAGGCCCACTCAAAGCTTGCATCGAGCAGTCAATCCAAATAGACAGGTCCACGAATTATTGATGCATACGTGAAGTTTATCATTGAGCTTGTGGCAATAGGGGCTATGTCTCCTTTTTCTACAACTTCAAAGAGCTTCGGAAGCGATCGCACTCCGAGCTGCGCCTGCGAGAGGCCCAGCGAAGTGAGCCAGTCCCACACCTCACGTGGCGCTGGAGTTTTGGATGTTCCCTTGCGATGGGCCCTTGAGCGATTCGGTTCAAGGATCCTCTCCTTTTTGTGACGTGCACTTTCCCATTGCGAAGTCAGTGTGACGGGTCATTGCTGGCCGAGCGGTGTTGACACCTCCGTATGTACCTACTAAAACCATCACACCAAAAATCCGTCGGCGCCCGTGGGGTCCTGTGGGTCTGCCTTTTCAAGGTCGCTTGGGTCGGCGATGCAGTCCTAGACCTAAAAAACATCCTTAAACCCTAAAGCTCCAGAGCCCTAAACCCTGAGAATCCTAGGGTATATCAGCCACGCGGCTTTTCTACTGATGACTACACCACAGACCCCAGAGCGGCACAACGCAGCATAGGACCGGACAGTACAGCAGAGGCCTATTGTATATAGTTTGTGGTATCTTGCAAACATGAAGCTTCACAGGGTCGGTTGCATATGTGTTGTGGGTGCTAACAACCCACCAAGATGCTACACAAGTCTGAGAACGTAAGCAAAAGCCCCTACCAGAAGCGAGCATCATGAGCATCAGATGGCTCAGGGCAGGCGTGATTTCCAAGCCAGACCCAGACCCAGAAATCCCCGGGTCTGGCTTGGCCGTAATGGGGTCGGGCGACCGTGATTTAATCCTGGATTTGCTTTGGCTCCAATGGAGTCGGGCGGGCGTGACTTCCAAACCAAACCCAGACATCGTAGGTTTGGCTTGGCTGTATAATGGCGTCGGCCCTGGCCGACAGGCTTGTTGGGGCCTCACATGGGCCAAACACACCCTCAAAACTCACCCTGGTGAACCCTCATACTTGTAAATAGTGCATAGTATAGCACATGTATTATATGGCATGTTGTATGTAGTATGTAGTATGAAGCATATAGCATATGGTATATGATTCATACTATAAGGCAGGTTGTAGATAGTCGGTAATACCAAGAAACAGTACATATTCTATAGTATAGACTAACATAGAGTTAAAAATATAGGATTGGTGTATAGAATACATTAACAATACCCCGTACAAAGCATCTAGCATATTGTATTATAGCAGTATGTTGCGTGTAGTGTTGTTTGCACAATACCCTACAGTAGAGTACTGTACTATCTTGTATTGCAACAGTATTGCATTGCATTGCATCGTTGCGTGTCACATTGTCTTGTATAAACTACTCTGCAGGTTTTGCTTGGCTATCCGGAATTTGCCTTTGCGGGCAGCTTTGAGTTCCAGTGGCCTCGATCAGCATAGCTGCCGTTCCCGATGCGAAGGCTGCATCCCACTGCATATAGGTGTACCTGCCAAGGCGCTGCACCAGATTGCGTGCTCGGAGTTGAAGCTGACTCGCAATGGCCACCATATCTTCAGCATGTGTCGCAGCCAAACTGAGAATCGAGGAAACTTATTCGAGGATGCTACTCTATCGACACTACGAGTACCTGATCAGGGAGAGGTCCAGATCCACGGCGAAAAGAAGACCTCGGCGCAGCCGCAGAACCAGACAGAGAACTGCGAGTTTCAAAAGGCGCCAAGGATACCTCCAGAGGCAAGCGTGCTTCATTTTGACAGGTAGCCCCACTGCCAAATCCAGTGTCGGCGGCCGAAGAGGCTTCCCGCATCGTCTGCCAAACCTGGGCTTTTCCGTCAAAAAAGCCCAAGGCCGGCCGCCTTCGCTGCCACCAGGAGGCGCAAGGCCGTGAGAACGAAGCCTTCGTCCGGAAGGGCCAGGCCTGCCGAACCCGGGGAGCCGGGGTGAGGTCCAAAATGTAGGAGCCCGCTCTCTTCAGGCTTTGAAGCATGAAGGTCGAGAGCAAGGGCGCACCCTTGACACCGGCTTGCGAAGCCCTCGGCTGGTCTGGCAGGGACAGCGCCTGACGGACGGGAAACCCGCAGCACATTCCGCATGGCAGGGCAGTTTAACATGATCATCTCTCAGACGGGCTTGCCACGCGGATTGGTGCACTTGGTCTCGTGCAAAGACTCGTTGAGCAACTTCCGACAGCTCTTTTTCCTCAGCTGCATAGACAAGGAAGATAGCAAGGCACCGAAGCTTCGCGGTAATCTACGAGTAGCACCTCACAGCGCGCTTTGCCAGCAAACTCAACTCCGTGACAATTCCCTGTCAGCTCTCCATGCGAGATTCGGCAGCCATCGCTTGGGTGATGCATCCACATCGGCAGTGCCAGTTTTCTCCGCGAAGCCGAGCCCAACCAATGGGGAGACAAGCGGGGCCTTGGACTTCAGCCCCCGTCTCCGCGTCGGTATCCTGCAAAAACTCATGGAAGATCATCGCAAGACCATGACAGGACATCCGAACGGAACACCGGCAGAAGCAGTGGTGGTGGTGGTGGTGGTGGTGGTGGTGGTGGTGGTGGTGGCGGCGGCGGCGGCGGTGGCGGTGGTGGTGGTGGTGGTGTCTCGAATTTCCTGCCAGAAGGCTAATTTCAGGAAAATACGGCTGGCAGCTCAAAATAAGCTTCTCTGCTCCTCTCAAAAGCATCGAAGTTGCAAATCTACAGGAGGGCACAAAAGCCTTTACATTGAAATCTGCATCTGAAAGCATTGAAATCTGCATCTGAAAGACGGCACTGAATTGGATATCAAGGGCAGCGACGAAATCAACAATGACAATCAATGACACCGTGCGACAGCAATATCCGCGGCCACAGTGCGGGCAACAATTTGCAAGACCCACTACTCTCCCACCTCGTCATCACCGTCATCTCGCCTCCACTGCGTGGCCGCGCTGGCCGCAGGAAGCGCGTATCGTTCGAGTTTGTCTCCGTCATACCAGTTCAATCTCAGACCTCTTGGCAGAGGGCAGCATCACACACGTACTGCGAAATTGACATGTTCTCCCGCCTTTGCCCGAACACATGTAGCACAAAGGCTCCATCGACAGATGACGATGCTTCCACTCACTGCGTCATGTGACATGGACACACGTTCCATGCTTTTGTATGGCTGTGTGACACTGGTTCTACTAGATACTAGTAGCTGTGAACCACTTCAGAAGAGAACCGTCGCCTGCTCGCGAAGCCAGCGCTCGCTTTTGCAAGCGATCTCGCAACCTCTGAAGGGAAGCAACGAGGTGGCTAGTCCGCTCTGAAACCAAAGAGTGCATCCGTGAAGCTCTCCAGGAGCAACCCCATCGTGTGGGGATAACGATGGAAGCCTGCCCTCGCAAGGCTCAATCAGGCGACCCAATCCTCGAGAATGCCATGGAGACAACATGTTCCAAGATTCGACTGCTGCGATTTGACAGGGACGAGATGCCCAGGGCTGCTCCATCGATCAGACCCCACCCGGATGTTTGCCTCATGCAGCTGCTGGCTCAAGCATGGACGCGAAAAGACATGTTCTGAGTCTGACGGGCATACGACACGACAGCTTACAAGAACTGGGAGAGACTCAATGCAGAAGTGTCTTATCGAAGCGATGATGTAGCTGCGGCACGTGTCCTAGGTGAAGATTCAAAGCTGGATGCAATCAAGCCACCCGTTGACTTCACACTTCTCCACCTGCACCCATGCGCCCTCCGACGTTCTTCTGATCCTCAGGTGCTAAGCGTTGCCTTCCTGCAGAGAACCTGCTGCTAAGCACGCGCTGGACTAGATGCTGGGTCTGTGAGCAAACAGCAATGAAATCACTTAGATTTACGCCAGGGCGCTCTCCCGTCGAGCCGAATTCGAAGCCCTCCTGAGACGAAAACCCGAGAAGCGAGCCGAGCTCGGAGCATCTCCGGGCACGGCTGCACTGGACCCCGCACGCCTTCAGCAAGGCAACAGCGCGGCTCTTCGTCGAGGGCTCCGCGCGCTGCCAAACCGCAGGCTTGTGCACCACCTCAGTCTCCGCATGCTTCACGGCGCTTTGTGCTTCAAACTTGAGCTTTGCCAGATGGTAACTCTGGCGCTTGTCAACTTGTGCTCAGTGAGAAGCTGTACTTAAAGGTGGCGCACGGTAGCATGATTTCCTCGGGCTCTCACGACTAGTGAGAATCTGTTTAACACAATTGCACCGTCGAGGTTTCATGCCACAGAATCAGAAAGGCAACAGGACACACAGAAATCTCAATCATTCTTAATCCCTTTATGCATACATACTACTTGCAGCTCGGATCGGCAACGGTTCGCAGTAACAGCAGCAACACTAATGTCATGATACTCTGCATCTTATGAGACAACATGAGACAACATAACACCATGTATCATTCACTATGTAAAAAGCTTCTTTGACAAAGAGGGGTCTTTATTCCTAGCCTCTCCATAGTAGAACCCCACCAAGCAAACACGCACCATTCCTCCACAGCAGCCCAAAAAGGACCACCAAAACCGTAATGAACTTTAAAGGCATAGTGAGTATACCCTAAACCCTCAACCCGATACTTTGAACCCAAACCATTTTGGTCTTACAATGGCACGAGTAATGCAGGTCAAGCACTCGCCAGGACAGCGGGGCACGGCCGAGACAGATGCAAGCACGGTCTCTCAGCGGATCCTGCACTTTGCAAAAGAAAAAATGGTGAGGATGCCAGCGTGCGCACATGATTGACTTCTGAAGTTCTTTTGTGCTGGTGCTGGTGCTGGTGCTGGTGCTGGTGCTGGTGCGGGCGCTGGCGCTGGCGCTGGCGCTGGCGCTGGCGCTCGCGCTGGCGCTGGCGCTGGCGCTGTGGGCGTGGGGAGGATCGTGCTGGCGCGCTGGCGCTGGCGCTGGCGCTCTGCACGACAACCAAACTTGTCAGAAAATTTCGGGTCCTCTCTCAGCACCCAGCACTGGGTGCCCGATAGGTTGCCCCAACACACGCTCCAAGTTAAAAGCCAGAAAGGGTCTCCAGCACTGAAAATGCTTGAGTCCTCGAGGATCCCCACCAACACTGGGCCCTGCAGGGTGTTTCACGGAGCGTGCAAGAGCTCGGTTGGAGCTCCGTATGTCCACAGCCACTGGACTTCGTAGGCCAAGGATCAAGCGATGCACCCAAGCCCCACCGACACTGAGGCTTGGCGACACCGTTCAAGCACGGCTCACACGTTGGCGCTTCAACTCTAAGTTCAATTGCGCCACTGAGCGTATGTGTCTTCCCCTATCGCACTGGGAGCACCTGTCAGAGTTGAGGACAACACTGGTCAGCAATGGAGCATATAAGCACTCGAAATCTCTCGACCACAGCAAAAGGCGGCTTCCAGGCGAGAGTCGGCCTCACCTACCAAGTGCAGCTTCCTCGTTTTGAGGTGGCGCCACACTACACAACCAGCCCTCCACGGTACTGGAGGCTGCAGCGCCTGAGGGGGCGCACGAAGCGAATCCTCGTGTTCAGAAGTGGACGATGAACTAGACGATGACGAAGAAGCGTCTTCACCACCACTTCTGCCGACTTCTGCATCGCCGATGCTGACCACTTCCTCCTGCCCGCTACCGGCGGCAGGGGAAAAACTCGGACTCGGAGGGGGTGTGGGTTCGCACACCGCACCATCGGCATCTTTCACTGCAGGATCGGTTGCACTTTCAACGTGTGCCCAACTGCCTTCATGTGAAGACTGAGGTCCGAGGGGCAAGCGTGGACCGCTCGGCTACAAAGAAGGAGCCAGCTCATCCAAACTCTGAGCAGGACCCAAAGTCTCGTCACCGCCAACAATGCCTTTGTCAACCACAAAGTATCCTGATCTGCTGATTTCAAGTAAAAACACCTTGCGTCTGATCGCATCAAGACATTGTTCAAGCGCTCGGAGCGGTTTCGCCTGTAAGTCTCTGCTATAGACAGCCAGACTGCCTGAAGTATCCGCATAATGTCCTAGAACCAACCTGTCGGCTTCTGATGCACCCCATTTCGCAATGAAGCTGAGTGTGGTCGGTTTCATTGAATGTGCCGATGGAGGTTCCACATGTTGTACCGCCTGCGGGGCTGACAACTTGGTAACCATGGCTCTAAGCCAAGCCCTGGCATCCTTGGTCACACATGGCTCGGACGACCATCCCCCACCATGCGAAGGCAGTCGAAGCAACGGCCTTCCTGCTTCCCCTATTGCGTCTAATGGACAGCTTGCTTCTGCAGCCACCGTCAGCCAAGCCAAACCCCAAGGCTTGCTCGAGACACCACAAATTGGTGCCACGAGAGGCAACCTGCTGCAAGTCCGCATGAGCTTGTGGGGGAGGCCGTCAAGTTCAAGATAGCCAAACTTGCGAATCAAACACGACAACAACAACGACGACAACATGTATATAAGAACCGCAATCGCAACCGCAACTGCAGACTAAAAAAAACACCCTGGCACTGGCGCTGGGCGCACGCGCTGTGCATGGCGCTGGGCGCTGGCGCTGGTGGCGCTGGCGCGGGGCGCTGGCGCGGGGCGCTGGCGCTGGCGCTGGCGCTGGCGCTGGCGCTGGCGCTGGCGCTGGCGCTGGCGCTGGCGCTGGCGCTGGCGCTGCGCTGGCGCGTGGCGCTGGCGCTGGCGCTGGCGC
>CAJNDV010031841.1:28383-33564 GCA_905221635.1 Symbiodinium sp. CCMP2456 | reverse complement strand
GGTGGCGGTGGCGATGGCGGTGGCGGCGGTGGTGGCGGTGGTGGCGGTGGGGCGGTGGCGGCGGTGGCGGCGGTGGTGGCGGTGGTGGCGGTGGTGGCGGTGGTGGCGGTGGTGGCGGTGGTGGCGGCGGCGGTGCTGGTGGCGGCGGCGGTGCTGGTGGTGGCGGCAGCAGCCGAATTCTTGCTGCGAAAACAGCAGCGCTTATGCACTATGTTTCATGACTATCATACACTCTCATGCACAAAGACCATCATCATGTTCAACAAGAGACGCACATTTCATGTTGCGCTGTAGCCAGGCACGCCTCGGAACCTGTGCAGCGAGAGCACTGGCAAATGAAACCTCAGAGGCTTGCACGAACAGAAGATCTGCGTTACATGAGCGATATGCGGACAAGGACCAACAATAAAAGCAGCTGACAGCCAGGGCTACAGGCTCAACAGATGCAAGAGGCATTTCGACCGCCACAGAAGCCATCTGCGTTGGCCAGTAGGAAGCAGTAGCTCTTCACCCAGGTAGGAGATAGTGAGCTCCTGCATCTATTGAATCCAAGGGCCGGTCCTGCTTCCTCTGACTTTGGTCGTCCACACCTCGCCCTTGCGAATAGGTCGCAGCGTGCGTAGTCCCCAGCGGCCGGGAGCGTTGGTGAACACGCAGTTGGGAGCGCAGCTGTGGTTGATGCGACCTCGCTGCAGAGGGTGCTTCAAAAACCGAACGATAGCTGTGGCATGTCATCATTGACACCTCGCCAAGGGGCTCATCGTCCAAAAGACCCTACCACCAGGAAAGATGTTCCTGAGAGGATCACTCTCGAGAAAGCTAGTCATCCCCCTCGCTGTTGACAAAAGCAAGACCAGATCTCATTCGAGCAGCATTTCTGTCACCAGGATTCCGATTTGTAACCACTCCACCTCGAAGGCCTGACACGGCTTCACACTCTCCGAACTCCCCATACCTACATCTCAGTTAGGCATGAAAACTTGAGCTATTTCGTCTACATCTCCGTGCCATATACTTCTGCATGAAGCATGTCTGCTGTTGACCCGGAGTCCTCGGAACAAAACAAGTATGAAAGTCTGGCAGCCGGGCTGGGGTTTTAAGTTTGCAACAGACTCGGCTGGATGGAAACAATCGCGACGTTTCAACCTCATTGATCTCGACTAACTACAGTACAGGCCTGGTGCGTCGGGTGTGCATGCTGCGGTCTGCCACAAACCCATCACACAATTAGCTTCTGGCCTTGCATTCTGGCAACCGCTCTTTACAGAGCTTTGCAAGTTGCAGAGCGACGTCGACAAGCCCGTGCTCCAAGTCCAGCGCAGGGAAGCTGAAAGACAACAGAGCACCTGAAGAACATCGAATCATCGGATCTGAAAGGGTCCAGATTCTGTGCTGCGCCTGCTATAGTGCAATACTGTATCTGGGCTAACGGGGAAAGGGTCAAGATTCTGATTCACACACCATGGATTCTCGAGCCTCGCAGGCTCTCCGGCATCTTTACAAATCCGAGGACGTCCCGAACGAGCGCGGTACTTGCCTCGTGCAGGGAGAACTTGTCTACCTCGCACCTTTCTCAAACTCTCTTTGGCCATCCTCCTGAACCACCACACCAAAGACTTGCTGCCGAAATCCAGACAAGAACTTCACACAAGGTTGCTTTTGCGGCTCTCTCACCTCTTGAAACGATGCTGTAGACATGCCAGGATGCTAGCAGAGGCTTCTCCTTCTCGCTATCTCCACCAGGCAGCCGCATCGGCGCTTTGATGCGAGTGAAGGCGGCGCTCCAGTCCTGGCAGCGCCGAGCTTGGCTCCAAGCCTCAACCGCAAACCAAACATCCCTGCGCTTGCCTCGTCCCATTCTTTCCGCCCGTGCAGCTCCGCAGGCGGCGTCCGGGTGTAAAAGGGCTCCTCCTCTCAAGAGACAGACGAAGGAAGGACCCTTCACCCAACGGCCAGTTTCGGCCCCACATTTTCCTTAATCCTCGCCTCAAGGAGGATCTGATTCTCTGGGAGGTCGCAAACGGCGTAGGCGGACTTGCCCTGACCTGCGGCAGACACGGGGACTGCTGGTGTCGGTGTCAAATCCCGCTGCCTTCGGCGTTTCGGATCTCCAGAGGCCACGATGGAACACCGCTGGATGTCGGAGGTGTGTGGCCACAGCTGAAAAGGAAGCAACTCTTGCGCCCAAACTTGCCTCAAAGAGGAGTCAGGTGGCAGATGGTCTTTCTGGGTCGGAACCATCACGCAGACAAGCGGCGAACCACAAAACGCATGCAGCAGCGTTTGTCCTCGCCTGCAAAAACACAAACGACTCCTAGGCTCAGAGGCTGGTCAAATCAAAACCGCAGAAATGCCGGCTTGCGGGTTCCGCCTGTCATGAGAGGGATCGACACTTCTTCACCAGGAGCCTGCACTGCCTGAGACCGAGACGACATACAAAACTCAGAGCGAGAAGACCCTCCGTGGCCTCGATGGCTGCTTCTGCTTCAGCCGCACAGCCCTCGACCACAAGCGAGGTCCAGGCCTTCGGAAGCAGCTTGCGATGGGGAGAGCAGCAGCCCTGCTCTCTGAGTATCTCTTCATCTCCCTGAGCACTAACTCTCCTTCAAGCCTGACCCATGACATCTTGCGACTTTCGGCCAAGGACCTGGCAGTCACAAAAGGAAAGCCTGGTAGCAGCTGCAGCCTGTGAACAAGGCCTCCTCCGCCCGCTTGTTCCAGGAAGTGATGATGCCCCCTTCCTGCGGAGTGATGGGGCTTTCAAAGATGCCTCTTCTGTTCCTGGTCACCGCCTTGAAGGAAAAGGAAAGCTGAGACCAGGATCGCCTTCTGCAGTGCCAACTTGCAAAACTACATGACACCTACACCACAGAAGCCTGCTCAAAGGCCCCCAAAGGCCCCCAAAATTCTAGGGTCGCCGCTCGATGGTGCTCTTGTCCACTCTCTTCTCCGCTGGGTAGGCAGGCATTCTGCGCTGACATTGCGCCAGAGAGTTGCGAGCTTGTGTGAGCTAGCAGTTGGTCGTTGTCACCGAAATGGTTTTTGTAGTTTTGAAAAGCCTGAGCAGGAGATATCCCCTGCATGGATGTGTCTTGGAAGCTGAATGAAGCTGACATGGCTGCTCGGAAAAGAAGCTCGAGATACTGTGCTAAGAAGTATGTAAAAATGCCGGGCACATGCCCCCCAGCCAACTGTCGACTATGCCGGGATCCTTTTAGACACCTTTTAATCTGCGCGCAATGCAGATCCACATCACTGACCTAGGACAAGCGGGCGAGAGAGTCCCGACACAGGCTTGAACCAGCTCCAATTCGAGGGCTGTGCGAAGCTGGTTCTGGGCCTCATGCGAAATCGCTTCCGGAAGCGTTCGAGCGCGGCATCGTCGGTGGCGCTCTGCGGGAGATTGCAACAGGCTGAGAACCGTAAGACAAAGACGAGCCAAAGTTCGGCGCAGCGGCCTTGGAGTCGTCGCGCCGATCGACGTTCATGAACCTTCAAAACAGCAGAGACTCTAAGCAGAAGCGGCTCCGACTTTCACAAATCCCGGCGGAGCATCCTTTTCAGCTACCCGTTGGACCACACGCGCCTGGATCCAAATGCCTTCCTCGTGACAGCATCGGTCTCGATGACAGCTCCCCTGTCCAATCTAATTTGTGATTCGTGTGAGACTGGGCAGTTCGGAGGCATGGCTTCTCCAAGCGTGCGCGGCAGCACGGCTTGGCGCTCGCGTGTTCGCCATAGAGGTACTCCCGCTTAGCCTTCTCTGTCGCCTGCACGAAGGAAAGTGAAGCGGTGAATACCATGTCGAAAGAACCAGGCCTCTATGTTCTTGAGCTTGTACTCAACAGGCAGGGCTACCTTTCGCGTCACACCGCCAACTGCAAAGAAGTCAAACAAAATCTCATGTGACAAAATTATGCAAACACCGGACAATACCGGCCTCCGCAAGGCCCGCAACCCAGCTCATCCTTGGCTCTCAACAGCCGGCAGGTAAATAGATGCAAAATTCAGTAGGACCCTCTCCTAAACAAGCCTCACAGATTGCTGGTAAAGTCTTTCAATGATAACCTGCCATCCCTCAAGAGGAGCAGCTTGTCTGCCTGGCCCTCCGCTGCATCGGGAACCTGCCAGAGACTGCGCAGTGAAACCGAGCCTACCTCAGACTCAGACAAGCGCAGTATGGCTGACGGTCCGAATTTAGCGAGTCTCAGCTCTGGTGGTTTTGTAGGCCCTGGCCACTCAGATCAGACCCCCCATGCCACGCCTGCAGGTTCGCGGGCACCTCGTAGAGACGCTCCTCGCGACTCTTCTCTATCTCGGGCTCCTCCTGCTCCTGCACGAGGCCCCAACCAGGAGATCCCCAACAAGAACAAGCCTTTGTCTCACAATTGCATGATGAAAGCAGGCATCTGGAACTCTTGCACTGGATCACAATTCAGTAGCACTGAGCACGGAAGCCAAAAGAATGCCTTGCGCTTGTTGTAAAGGCGCTCGTTGAGGTAAGCCTGCAAAATTCGACTACCAACACCGGGCAGATTTACCATCAAGCTTCACGGCCTCGTTTGCTCTTGCTTGGTCCCGAGCCCCTAAACACACCGCACACCTGGAGCATCCTTGTCATGTTCGGCTTCATTCTCTCATCCCTTCGGTCGAGTCCCAACGATGACCCCGAAAGCATCTCAAAGCATCTCAAAGCCCCCGGCCTCCAGGTGATGGTCGGGTCCCTTCTGACCGGCTGTGCCCGAGAATGACTTTTCCAGGAGACCCCACTGCTCCTTGTCCTCCTTGTATCAACTGGTCGGATCTCGAGTGCCGAGACAGGCAAGAACAGCCAAAACGCCTCCTCTTCCTCTTCCTCCGGCTGCTTCATCATCTCGGGGACCGGCACCACCTGGCACATGCGGCCACGTTCTGATCCAAAGCCTCTGCTCGGAAGGCTGTTCAAAGGAGAGCCAGGCAGGCTCCTCTTGGTTTTCCCCACTGCTCCTTCTGAACAAGTCGAACCTGCAGCCAGTGACGTCCAAGTCCAGGTTTAGGAAAACTAGGCTTTGAGGAAATGCCTCTTGAAGCTTTTGCTGCTCCGCGGTTTCGCTGTCCTGCTACCAGACTGACTCTCGGCGCCAACGTTGGTCCCGCGGGAAAGAACGCCAGACAAATCCACGAACCTGCCTCATCGTCATC
>CAJNDV010031841.1:3383-23383 GCA_905221635.1 Symbiodinium sp. CCMP2456 | reverse complement strand
TGTAACCAGCATGGATCCCCAACCGCCAGATTTGACCCCATGCTGCGCCGAAGTCGGAGAGCGACAGTCAACCGAAGCTATGGCCTTTCGCCCTCCGATCCATCCTGCGGCTGAACGTTTCTAGCAGTCCCCTGTAGCTCCGGCAGCTGAAGTTTCGGCCTTGACTTCCGTAACTGCATGCGGCCACATGGCAAGGGCACCTCCTGAATGTGCTTTCGGCTTGAGTCCCGGCTATGTTTCTCATGATGCGACTCTTGAGTGAGGATTCATCCATCAGCGACCGTGGTCTTTTTGATATGCGGAGACCAGAGAACTTGCCCTTTCTTGTCATGAGGAATTTCGACTTAAGTGTCATCTTGTTCAGCACATGACACTCCAAACACTGGTTCAGAAAGGCGATTTAGCATTTCCGGGTCCAGCATAGACATCACCAACACTCACGATTCTCATTGTCCCGAGTTCCTGGCATGCAAGGTACGTCGCCCAGATCTGGCAGGCGACAAGGTTGCTCCGGCACGCAGCCGGAGAGCATTGGGCTGGCTTCACAAGCATCCTGGTAGGGTCAAACTTCCCCCGCTTGCAGTTTCTCGGCAATTCTCACAAACATCCGCCACCTCCGCCCATTGGCAGGTCTTCGTGGCCATGCCGGAGTAGCCTGGGGCGCACCTTGGCGACGCTTGAGGCAGCCGGTCGGGACTTGTGCAGATAAAGCTGGGAAGCTTTGTTCTAGATGAACAGTCTGCACTTGCGCTACCAGTACCCATACCTGCACAGCACCATGAAACTGCACCTCACTCACAGTACAGCAGGCCTATTCCCGAGACGCGCGGCACACTTGGAAGTCCCGTTCATGCCGACATCATGTTGAAGAAGGTTCGTTCCGAACCCTCGTGAAGCAGTCTTGCAGTCTCGGAGGAGGTTCAGCCATGCCACTCCCAGACGTTCTCCACCTTCTGATAGCCACCGCCATCAGCCGGGTCGGCGCAAGTGTCTATCGTGCAGACAGGCGGTGTCCAAACCTGAGCTTAGCAGCTGAGTAGTGAAGCGGAACCGATGTGACCGATCGACCATCAATCCCAAAAGCCGCATGAAATTCTAACGGCAAGACATATTGATTCCGTGGAGCCAAACCGTCGGTGGCGGTGTTGCCATCCAAACATGTTCCCATGGTCTCCGTGCCGGCAAACGGAACCTACATGCTGCAGCCCTGTCGTCTACGCTTGATGGATGGCTGGGGGGGTGAAGGAAATGGTTGCTGCAGTATTCGCGTTGAGGCCTGACATCGAATCCGGCAGGTAGATCCGGGCTGGACGCTGACACAGCCGTACATGTCGTAGCCTCGCTTCACGCGCCAGGTCGGCATCGAGTGATTGAAGTGCTCAACACAAAACATGTGCAGCCTGAGCTCCAGGCGACAGTCAGACTGCTCCGCTTGGCAAGGCACCAGCTGGGCACAGCCCTGCAGGACGGCCCTAACCTCAGGAGGCGCTGCACATCACATGCTCAGCACCTGGATGTAAACGGCCGTGCAGGGAAGCTCAGGCGTCGGAGGCCGAGGAGCCTCGCAGTTCTCCGTCATGTCACAAACCTGACACCAATTGGCCAAGGCTTTAAAATACCATCGATCGTCGGATCATCGGACAGCTTTGAATCCTTCGAACTTGCCTTCTGGGCGAAGCCGGTGTAGCTTTGGGCACACTCCCACACGTCGTTCACACCTCGGGTGCTTCCAAGCGACATTTACAAGAACTTCCAACTCTTCACGGTCTTCGCCTGCATGTATCACGTCCAAAGCCCTCGACTATTGGTGACAGGTGGCGGCGAAAGCCCGCCGGGATAGTGCCAGGTTCATCACAGGTCTCCAAGACGCACGGCGGCCGCGTCCAAACCTTTGTGCCCAATCCGAGCTGACCCGCATGTTTGCCACGCTGCCAGGAACAAGAAAAGACAAGAAGACTACTATCCTCGAACAGGGCAAACTTTTCTGCTTCGAGAGACCAATCCGTTGGGATTCGTGTTCCCTTGCGGGCAGTAAGCCTGCGGATGCCATTGAGAAGCCAGCTTCTGATCGCATGTATCCGAAGCAAAACTGAGATCACTTTCATGGACAGACATGGACACATCACTCTCTCGTCCATGCTTGCGCCGAATCTGCGCAGGGCCATTGCACCAGCAAAAGAAAGCTGCCCTCGACCCTCTGCTGTGCCCTGTGCTGCACTTAAGGGAATCTTAGGCCGTTGGGGATCGCAGTCATGGTTCCTGGAGTGTATACCCCCCACGACATCCCACGGCAGTGTCACCGCGATGTCACCAGCAGGATCAGTCCTCCGTCTTGGCCCCGGTGTAGGGGTTCTTGCAGTGAACCTGCAGCGCACGTGTCGGCACCTGTATGAGCACCTGTGTGTGTGTGTGGCACGGGGGCACATAGCAGGGACTTGCTGGCCTCGCACTGCTCGCCTGGATCCACAGAGGTGCAAGCAGAGAAGTCCTGAGCAATTCACTGAGCAATCAGCTCTTGGTCAGACAAAGGCTGGACATGACCTGCTCTTTTAGGTGCATAATTGCATAATGATGAATCGCTGCCGAGAGGCAAGTGCACAAGACTCCGTCCCAGTTACGGTCGGAGCCAAGCAGGGGACCACTGGCCTACAGCCAGTCAGAGCCTCGGAGAAGCTCAGTCACGTCACACATCGAACTTTAAGGGCCTCCTAAGGGCCTTCGGAGACCTTCTGAACTTTCAGGGCGAAGTGATCGAGCCGACACCTCTCGCCTTGAAGACTCTTGCAGCGGGCGGCTGCTGCAGCAGAGCAGTCTGAAGTCCACGTGTCCTGGTGGAACACATGTCCAAAGTCTCCCACATTGGCACATCGTGCGAAAGGGAGCAGAAGCCTCTACAGTAGCGGTCAATCCAAGTCTCACTTAACTCGCATCGATTGCGGGCAGTGCCGTTGTAGCCGTTGGCACACGTCCACTTGCCCTCAGGGGTCTTGTTGTAGCCTGGGCCGCATCTGACAAAGGTCCCGACCGCGTACTCCCAAACGCTGCCCTTCACAGATTGTTCGATCCATCACTAGGGCAGAGACCCATTGGCCAAGGAGATGGGTCTGGACAGGACTCGAGGAGACAGGTGAGAGGGAAATACTCCAACTCCTGTAGTGGATCTGCGTTGAGATCCTGGCAAGGTGCTGAAACTGCAAAGTCAGAACTTGTGGAACACATCAGAGCGCGTTGGGGCTTAGAGGGACCCTGATCCTTGAGTGCTGGGCTAGGATTGACCTACATGTTCAGACTACTTTCAGCTGCCCCCACGCTTGCCTTGCAGACTGCCACTGTGTGATTTCCAGTCAAGGGCCGCTGGCAATGAATCTGAGCGGGATGTTAATCAAATTGTGAAACCACATGCTCACAGGCAGCAGCGATGCTCGCGACATATCGCGATACACACATCTCTGGAAGCCTCAGCCCTGCACCTCACAGCTCCCTCCCGGAGGCACTTGGGTGCAGCGAGAAACGTCGAACCTGTGCCGTGCCGCGCGACACGGAGCCGAGCGAGACACTTTACAGAACGCGCCGCAAATTGCCGCACTCGGCCTGCAATTGTCCACAGAGGGCATAGCGCACGGCACCAGCTTGTCACAACCGCGCAGAAACGTCTGCACTCCGAGGCAACCTTGCCAGCAGCGGACATTGCCTCCCTCATCCTCCCCAACCTCCGACTCTGACCCGCCTGGAAGTGGCTGGCAGACGATCTCCGGCATTCCGGCGAAGCCCTGTGCACAGTGCCAGTGCCCAGCACTGTCCTGAAGTGCGTCGAGTCTTCAACACTGGTCGGTTTCGGTCCTCCTATCTACGATCTCCATAACGAGACGGACAAGCCCTACACCATGAGAGTCGAGCTGTCCTTTGAATAGCCCTGCTGTGGTACTGGCTCTGGGCACGTGCAGGTGGGTTCTTGCCACACCAGCATCCTGTTCCTTGGCAAACATCAGGATCTGACGTCCAGAGGGCTTGCGGACGTACCGCTTGGCTCGATGCCGGCCGCGAAAACTCTAAAGAACATTGGCCAGGGATCGGGACACTATTCCCGGCTGCGCAGACGCCAATGCTGGTGTTTCCCACTCGTACGAATGGCGCAGCACAGTCGATCTCGCAGGTTTGGCCGGGCCCCACAAATTCGCAGGTGCTGGTGTTAAACATGCACCTGCCAGGACAAATGCTGGCTTGTTTCTGCGAAGTTACAAATCATGCTCTCCGATTCACCATGCGCAACTGCCGCTCCTCTTGACGGGGTCATCGATAGTGATGGCGGCACACGGCTGGCACATGGGCTTCCTCAGGCAAAGGAGTTCATTCAGAGAAGATAGATCGCTCGCCGGAGCCAGCTGACGCTGGTTTACGATTTCTTCGGCGAAACCAGAGTTCTTCGGAGCTAATTCATGGCAAGGGTGCTGATCGGCAAAACTTACCGCCGGCTTCGCTGCGCAGACCACCGGCCCCATCTCCCTCGGGGGGTGAGAACAAAACGTGATGACATGAGGTCACGGAAACTCCCGATCCGCCATCGAGACTATACCCAAGGTGCAGGCATCGAAGCGTTGTCCTCTCAAGCACTGGGAAGGCACAGGCTGGCAACGATTAGTGACATCTCCAAAGGGCGATCAGAGCCCTGGAGACGTTCAGAGTTCAGAGATGCTCAGAGTGTCTCGGGCCTGTGGAGGGTTGGGTTTCAGACGCTACTAGTGGCGAATCTTATAAAATCTTCTTCTGAAGGACACAAAAGTGCCTACGGCTTAGCTCCGGATCGAGACTGTGCGTCGCGAAAGCAAACTGACTATTGGACTTAGTCTTAATCACACAACTCCGCTTTTTAGCTGAACGAATGAGCTGTTCGCACCTCGCTCAACGCAGCACACAGCATTCGGCACGTTTGAAAAATCATACCGGCCCGAAACCGCTCGCCTGCTGCAGCCATCGGCCATGAAGACTTCGCAAATGCTCAGAGCCTCGCATGTGATCTGAGCAGGGAGCACCGGAATTCAAGATAATTCAAGGCATGCAGACAGCGTATTGAAATAGTCTCTTTCGGGCAAAGTCGTGTGCTGCTTGCTCGCCACGTGTCCCGCACCGGCTGTGGCCAGCTGTAACAGAACGAAGGCCACCAGGTGTGACCTTTTTCAACAGTCAGTCTGGTATGCCAACGGCAACTCACAAAGCTGCTGTAGAGCCACGAAGGCCAAGCACGTGTAGCACGCCGCACCAACCACATGCAGTGCTAAGTGGCTAAAGCCGTACCGACGCCTGTTGAACTGAGACTGATCTGAGCATGTACGCGAGGGTCTCTGCCACTCTTTCTGGTCATTTTTGCAAGCTAGGCTATGAGAGCTCGATAGGTCTAATGTCTGTGCTCGGCTGGGGAATTGCTTGCTTGCTTCTGCTGGAACATACCTAGAAACTACTTTGACGCTTGACAGCCACAGAGATCAAGAGTCAGAACCCTACAGGCACGACATGGCAGCAGTCGAACTCCGGCTCGTGGCTTCTTTTCGACCCTGCCGTAGATCAAGACCAGCAGAGCATGGCCATCAACCCAAAGAGCACACTCACCTCGACGGCTTTGCTCAACAGTATTGGAAGGTCAACCCACGCTTGACATTGAAGCAGAAGCAACTGCAATCATGACGAAACGGAAATAACCTCACTTGCCCTATCCGCAGCTGAACCTGAGCATCGCTGATACTACTATACTATTGTTCTTGTCTGTGTAATCAGCAGTAACCCTACTGATCAAATTGCAACCTCCGCAATGCTGGGCTGCGTGCCCCAGCGGACGATGCAGCACTCCTGAAAGACCGAGCAAGGGATCACACGATGCGCCCGTCGAGTGCATCATCATGGACTTGAATCTGCTATCTGCTGGCCCGGCATGCATCTTAACACCTCCGAGCCACGTGAGCTGCACAACACTTCGTTTGGATATGTTTGTTTCAACGCCAAATCTACCATCATATTAATACTCTTCCAGTCGCCCACCTGTGGTGAGCGAAGTCATCCCGCAGTGGCTCCCCCTCTGTCTCTTTCCGTGGGAAAATCATGAGCTCCTGCGACAATTGAAAAGGCTCGCCGGTCGAACTCTTCCCCCAGTGAATTCTGGCAAGTGTCAGTCATGTAGTCGCCTGCGGGAACTCCGCACCATCAGATGACTCGTGAGGTTCCCCTCCGACGCGCATGACCTGGTCGGAAAAACTGCAGGACACCTCTCTGCGAGTGTGATGTACCGGCTGATCAGCAGTATTCTGGGTGCTCTGCTACATACGTGGTTGCCGTGCTTGCAGCAAACCGCAGATCATCCTGGCCCATTCGGGGTATGAACCAGGCGACGAGAACAAGTCCAAGCCAAACTATCAGCTTCAATCTCTTCAGTCTTAGTCTGTGCTACTCACGAGCTTCTGACGAATCGAGTTTGCCCGAAGTGGGTTCCTGATCGTTCCTGCAACGAAAGGTAGGTGCCAATCGTCTGATGGCTGTCCGGTGTCGTCTTGGGCTCTCCTCTCCTCGATGTCCAAGAAGCCGGCCGATCGCTACAGGCGCTTCTGTGATGGCTTCGATTCGGGCTTGCTGGCCGAATTCGAGCAAGTGTGGGAAAGGCTGTATCCGAGAGGTCGGGTGCTGCAAAGCAGGTGAGGCATGAGAACGACAGTGAATGCTCCAGCCCCCTGCAAGCTGCAAGCTGTTGTTTTGGGTTCTGTGCAACGGTGTTACTTAGCTCTTTGGCACAAGGCACAAGGTCGGTGGACGCACGCACACTCCCCGCACACGACTGCACATCAACGCTTCCTATACGGGGGGTTCAATCGTGGGTCCTCCACTGTCCGGCAACTTCAATTCCATCCGCTTCAGGTCTATGTTCGCATGTATGCTGACAATGGATCAAGTGTCAGGCTTCCAACCAACAGGTTGAGGAGTAGGCGAACGGCACTGGCTTCGTGCAAGCATTATCGCGATAGTGACATGACACAACCGTCGGAATCCTTCGTCTTGTCATCGCTCCGTAGCCAGAGCCGGTAGTTGCCCGGACTGACCTGAGGATATGATCGATATCCGAGACAGTCAGTCGAAATCCAGTCAACCTGCGCACCTTCCGTGCTTCCGACACCCTCCACTTCAATGCAATTCATCAGCGAGCGCATACGAAGATGCTTTGCGAGGTGTCTCTATGTCGGGGACCACCATTGGTCTACTGAGCGGCTGATGCTTGCTGATGCCGAGGAATCGAACTGATCTGCTACAGATGGACAATGGACACTTCGAGGGGCGTGGGAGCTGCGAGGCCCCAGCAGACACGACTGAGTCATACCACATCTGCTCACCGCCTCCTTAGCTGAGCCAGAGCTGGAGCACGGCTCTAAACATCCGATTGTCGATCCCGGAGATGGGCGCCTGTGTTCACTTCCATGTCGCGGCCAATCCGCACTTCGGACTTCTCCGAGCCCTGGCAGAAACAGAAAGTCACTTGCCCACAGCAGACCCAAGGTCCAGCAAGAGTGGGACAAAGCAAGACTGCAACGGTCCCAAACGCGACGGTCTGACATCATAGGTGTCCAGCACCGCCTCAACGCAGCAAGGTGAGCCGAATGCGGACCTAGCTCCTGAACCCTCGGCATGCCCAAAATGCCGCTGCAGTGGTCCCAGAAGAGGCAGCAGTCAGCCACACTTTGTGAAGATGCTGCAGGCGTTCCGAGATCCCGACAATTGAGACAGACTCATTCTGTATTGGTTCGAAAGCATGCGAGCGGAAGGAAAGATCCAGCGCGGTCTTCCCCTGTCCTGCAGGCTTCGCAGATGTCGAGTCATTCCGCTTCCCAGCCCTGGACCCTCGCCACGAGATGCTTTGGCTGAGCACCTGTTGGCCTCTAGGCCTCCCACGGAAGCAGACCAATAGCAGAAGCGAGGAAGATTTCGGAAGTTCCTCGGATGCAAGGTCAGACCATCTACGCCAGACTCAACGCACGGAATGCATGTCAGAGATGTGAGGCAAGAGGCCGAGAGTTGGAAAGTGTTGCTTGCACCATTTCGCAAGCCGATGTGCAGCTTCTCACCTGCCTTCCAAGCCATGCTCTACTGCACTTCCGGGTCATCAGAATGAAAGCTGCTGCAGACGGAAGTACTTCCTACTTCCAATACTTCATGGCAAGCAGGGCCATAAGCAAAGTGACGGCAACTTCGTGTCTGTGCATCGCAAGACGGTAGGAACAGAGACATGTCACGAACAGCCCATAGAAGATGAGGGATCCTGGGGCATTGTGGCAGAGATCCTGCAACATACCACTGGTCACGAGTATCAAATCTCTTTCAAAGTTGCAACAGCGCCGTTCCCCACCGAACGGCCTCTGCGCACAATCAACGAGATCCACCTATGCGTGTCTCACCCGTGGCTACCAACTTACTGGCTGGAACCTCTCAACCCCCTTCGAATCCAAGCCCGTCGGCTTTCCGTGCAAGGAGCCTTCATTGCGCTCGACAAAGGTATGTCCCGACATGCCTTGTACGGCAACGGCCTCGACAGCGAGGGGCGCAAGTCCTCCTAAAAAACTAGCAACGGATGGTCTGGCAGACTGTCACTCTCACGCTGGTTTAACGGCTTGCCAGAAGGCTTGAACTTTGCACAACGCGTACTTATTCGCTGATGAAGGCGATGATTATCATGACCATGAACATCATCATCTGCCAGCAACATCATTGCTATGCTCGTCTTAATCATCACTAGAACTGAATGAGTCAGGTGCAGGAATTGAGTTGTGCGACTTCGCCAAAGATCTAACTTGCCAGCAGAGACTGAATGGTGGGGGGTTCGCGACACATCAAGGTACCAGTGACTGGCATGGTTGGAACGGACATCAAAGGGTTAGAGTGCAAAGAGCTTATCACTGAGCTTCCCGACTCGTCACCCGTAAGGACGACGTCTCTCCAGGCCACAGAGAGCGGCTCTTTGGAGGGGAATGCGTTGCAAACCCTTAGCCTGGGTGCTCAAGCCAGGCTGAAAGCATGGTGCACTTAAACATCATCTAACCTTCGTAGACTGTGTTCGTGCTTGTGCGCGTCTTTGCGATATGCTGCGACCTGATAGGCTGCCCTTCGAGGTGCTTGCTGAGGCATCTGGACGGGGGCCGCGGCCTCACAAAGCAGAACTGCTCCGGACTCGGCGTTCCAGTAGTTTTCACAGACTGCCCACGGAAAATACCCGGATGCATTGCTACTCCACAAAAAGACATTGCGGTGGCAGCCCCTCTGCATCCTCCCTATGAAGCGGCCGGCTGACCTTAAAAAGGCTTTTGTGGAAAAGAGTCTGTGTGGGATCAGAAGATTTGGCAACAAGAGAGCTGAACTCTGCTCTGGAGCAGCTCTTGAAATGCTGAAAAAGTACATCGACATATTGATGTAGTGTGTAGTGCCAACAAAAAAGTTCATGAAATAGGGAGCGATGACTCCATTGCTGTTTCATGGCCAAGAGTTCCACCGTGTCGTTTTGCAGGGAGTGTCGGTATATGGAGGCAGGGAAGCTTTGTGCCCGAACTCCCCGCTTTGTGAATAAATGATTCCTGTACTGCAGCCTCTACGCCCCCCACGCTGCCCCTCATAGCCCTGAGCAGGTTTTTGCAACCCACGGATGCTGTCAAGGTTTGAGGCCAACTGCTCGTCAAAAATCGTCGGATCACCACCATGACACCGCCTCGAAAGCTTTCCGTGGCGTCCCAGGGGAGAGCTGCGTCGCCTGCCTGCACTGACAACATGCTTGTTGACGTTAGACGTTAGACCGACATCTATGCTTGAGCGGACATGGCCAAGAGCATAGGCGGAATATAGTGTCACACAACGCATTCGTGTGCTAAAGGTGCCAACGTAGGCGAACCTCTCCTGACATAACCCGGAATCATGTAAAAGAGCCAAGTGTAACAAGACGAGACACCGTGCAGTGACGGAACCGAAATCATAGCTTTGTGGGGCTGAAGCGAACAACCTGTGACAGCGCGGACTTGTGCCGCGGCTGCCAGCTCAGCTTCGCACGCTTGTGCCAGCAGCGCTGCCAGTAGCGCGAGGCTTCCCAGGCGCTGAGCGGAAACGAAAGCTGCACACGAAGCCGGCTAAACCTCTCTAAGAACAAGCACGAAGTACCTGCTGGAACGCGATCATGATGGTCGGAATCAGCAGAGAGCTGGCCTCAAAAGATGGCAAAGCAAATCTGGCCATGGCGAAATTCAGCGCCATCCCATCCAGGAAATCACTAACCTGGAAAGTCTCCTTGCACCCATCCATGCGGGCCCTGGGGGCCCTGGGGGCCCTGGGGCCGGCGCCCCAATGGATCTAGCGCTGCTCTTCAAATTGTGCAGCAGATCCTGCCAGGGCAGGGTCATCCCCTGCTATGGACTTTCCAAAACTAAGGCCTCCCAAAGCGTACTTGACGACTAAAATCGCCAGCACTTCTGTACTGCCAAAGCCCTTTCCAGAATTGAACATCCTCTGGTTACAAGCCTCCAAACCCTCGGATTCCCTGCCTCTTCTGGCTCGGGGTACATCATTAGCTCCTGTGGAACAGCTTCGGTCGGTCCCATCGAGCTGCTCTGTCTGTGAATCTTTTTGATTTCCAATCATCAACATGGCACGCAAGAGGGTCTCTAGACCGGGAAACGCCGCACAAGGCCTGCACAAGCACTGGGCGACATGCGAGCAGCTTTTACGTGCTTTGCTCACAGTCTCCCGCAGAGCCCTGATACAAGCTGTCTCTTAAAGGCAGCATCCCAAGTTGGCGGCGAACAACAAACAACACAAAAGTCTGCTTCACGACAAGAGCTCCTGCACGGCCAAACCGCGATGTCAAAATGTAAACTCAGAAACATTGAGAGTTCTGACATTGACATGCCGCAGTTAACAGGACTGGCTCGTGAGCTTCCTGCTCGCGGCGAGCAGAGCTGCGGGTTGTACCAAGAGTGTCTACATGGATCAGTACCCGAACAGGGCCCTTTCTCTAGAACAATCCCAAGAGGCCCAGAAACGCACAGCTCCGCTCGGGAAGAAATCCAAGTAATGTCACAGGGGACCTCAACTGCCACACCAACAGGGTGGCCTTCGGACCTTTACGGCTCATGAAGCTTCAGAGTTGCACTGTTCAGGGTCAGGGATACTGTATCCCTATCCACCCAATCCGGTGCGCGAAGCTTGAGGTCCTCAATTTCCAGTTGCAGCAGCTCTTGCTGCTCTGCAGTGTCTCACCGACACAATAAAAAAAAAATCCTACTGACCTACTGCTCCCAGAGACAGGAATGATGAGGCACAGCGCTTTGAAACCTTACCCTTCTAATGCATCCACCATTCTGGACAAAGTGACTCGTTGGTGCCACTGCTTCTTTTTCCCCGTCTTGGGTTAGAAATGCCGTTGGCTCTAGCCAATGCACCTGTATCAACTTGGAGCCATGATGAGCCATGCAAGCTTTGCATCCCCATCGGGAGCGGAGGCATGCCAAGCTACACTCATGACAGGTTCAAACATAAACTAACCAGATGTCTTAAGGGACGCTCCTTTCCCGAGCATGACTAAGCTTGCATCTGCAAGAGATGGCAATTCACGGCAAAACATCGCCGACAAGAAGCTGTTGAAACACCTGCGACTTGAGAAAATAGCCTTCGCGTATCTTCACTTGCCTTCACACAAGGTCTTGGCACGAGACATCGCAGCCAAGACCAGCAAACAACGATTTTGCCCTTCCAAGCAGCCATGCCGATCGTGGCCGTGGCCTTGGCGCTCAGAATTCTGTAAAGTCCTCGCAGAATTCGCGGCACAAAGCGGAACCGGAACCGGGCCTGCGCTATGCAATGCGGGAGTGCCCTGCCACCCCTCCTCCTCCATGAAGGGGAAGCTCACAGAAGCAGAGACGTCCTGGCCGCCACACTGCCCGAATTCAGGATCAGCAACGGACACTTGCTGTCTTGAGGCAAGTTCAGCAGAGCGTTTCTCCTCATCCACTGGCTCGCTCGTAGATTTGCTTGGCATTTCGTCCTTCATGGCACCCGGCAGTTCGATGTCTGGGCTGGACTCGTCCAAGACGATCGCCAGACATTCCAAGGCGCCCAGGGCCCCGCGGTCGCCACCGCCATCGCGGTCGCAGCCAAGGAGGCTCCGGGGTCCCAAGCCAAGCGCCGCGCGCGACGCGCCCAGGGGCGCCCCTCGGCCCGGAGCTCCCGGAGCTCCCGGAGCTCCTTGCGGCTCGCAAAGCTCCTCGCGCCTTGGCGTCGCCTTCCTCTTCGACCTGGACCTGCTGCACCTGCTTCTCAGCCTCGGATCTCGGCTCGGGTCCTTGGGTGCCGCAGTGGTGCACTCAGTGCACTCAGTGCACTCAGTGCACTCCACACTCTCCATCACTCTCCATCACTCTCCCTGCGACGGATGAGAGGACCAAGGGGCACTGGTCTTGAGGCTGTGGCCGTGGCCCTCCTCGACACCTTGAAGGCACGAGCTCCGTAGCTGATACGATGTTCCAAAAGCCGAGCCTTCCTTGGGAATGATGTCATCCAGCTTCTCCACATGCGGTCTCTTCGGCTTCATGAAGCGCCGCAGGAAAACCCAGGTCTGCAACGGAGGCGAAACACAGACATGCGCGGCGAGAACTGCAACCCGCTCCGGCCTTCCTCATGTCCATTTGCGCCATAGCCTGCATGGCGACGGCCCCGGCCCGTGGCGGCACAGGCGAGCCGAAAGCGCTGACTCGCGGGCAACCGTCCCCCTTCACAGTGAACCTAAACCCCAAATCCCCTTGGTCCTAAGCATTCCAAAACCTCCGCAAACTGGCCAGCAATGGCAAGTGTCAGACCAGATGCCCTCAACCTGCGTTCACCTCCTGCGACCACAAACGCCGCAGGCGAAGGGCTGCAGTGAAACGCATTGTTGCAAAGCTTCACATATAACACACAAGGACAAGGAATGAAGGGCTCTGCATCTCTACATGCTACGGCAAAGAACGACAGCTTCCGTGCCTGCCTGCACGCGAGCAGAAGCACCGTCTTGCAAGTCTTCGCAGCAATCCAACAGCAGATGGCACAGCAAAAACACGAAGAAATGTGCGTGTCCTCTTTTGCCGATGTGGTCTCTGGATGCAGACTCCACAGACAAAGACCGAGCACAGAATACTGCATGCTCCGGTAATGGGTTCACCCTGTGCCACTAGAAACAAAGGCAGCGTTGAAGACGCCCATTGTGCGTCTCACCAGGGTTCTGTCGCGACCATTGCCGCTCGAGAGCTTTCGGACCCGAGATCCTCAAAACTGTCCTCCACCAATACACGTTGGGCTTGATGAAAGGACAGTCGGCGGACGCTTGCCGCATCTACAGCTTTCGAAGATAGGAGAAGTTGTTCAAACACTCAAGTCGCCGCCGGCCGGTCTATATTTGTGGCATTGAACACTGCAATCGTTTCGACTAGTAGCTCTTGTCTGGACCACTGGACACAAAGCTAAGGAAATCCTACAGCATCACTCAGGCACGTTTCAATGCCACAAGAAGCAGGGTCGTCTGGGTATTTATTGCAAGTAACTGCTGGCATCGCCGACAAGCAACCCAAACTCGTACTTCCCAGCATCCAGAGGGAGCCCTACATACAGTCACCCTGAGACCGACACCCTAATACAAACCCTGCTTCCGACGCTCTGTGGAGAACAGCGGCTCCAAGAGCAGGCCAGCGACACAAATCCGCAAAAACCGCTTGGCTCACCATGGCAGCCTGCCGCCTGCCAGGTTCCGTCTTGAGTCCAATGAGTCCATTGAGGAAGGAGCTCAATAACCCTGCAAAGGATCTTGCACCCGGGCTGCACCCGTCAAACGCGGGCCTACTGGGGCCGGCTCCATGGCGCTTGGAACATGCCAATGTCATAGGAGAAGATTCGAAGAAGATCGGAGAATCTGAGCATGGGCCGCATGAAACGCACAAAACGCATACAAAAATTCAGAAACGAGGGTTCAGTTCTCGGCAGAAACGCCAAGAGAAAGCTCAAAGGGCCGAGGGGCCATCTTTTTTGCCTGGCGCTTTGCCTCTCAGGCGCCCACTATCGCATATCCCGGGCGATATGCAGCGCTCGACGGCGCTGCGCTTCGAACTCGTCTTCATCCAAGCAGTTTACCCGCTTTATGTGCAGAGCTTGGAAATCTAACGGCTCCTGCCAGAGTTTTGGGCTTCGCACAGGCTTCTGAGATTGTGAATCACTCCTCGGCTGTGTCGAGTACTTCTTCAAAACCACCTGGAAGACTTGCACGTGCTAGCACATGTCCACTGCAGCTTTACCACTACACCATGACCTGGAAGCAGGAGCTGGTGTCCGCTGAAGTCAGCGTCCTCTTTCGACACGCCCCGCTTCGGATCCGAGAGCCGTGGCGAAGACACCTGCATCGACGCCACCTCAACGCACCTCCCTGACCAACTCCTGAGACGTCGACCGCATCTGAGGAGGTCTTGACGAGAGTCACGTCGAGGTTTGAAGTAGTATCCTTTCCTGCAGCAAGGCTCATCTACAAACACAAGCCGGGCTTTGTTTCAACATCTGCTTGCGTGACTGCCATGTTCGATGTCGAATCAAAGCACCGAATGTGTGCCTAATTTGCGATCCGATGGCATTCCTCGCAACGAGAAACGCTGTTACACACCCGGCTTCTAGTCGTACTGCCCGCTGCCTCCTTAGGCAGGAGCGCTTCTGGCACCAACCCCAGGCCATACTGGAGGTGTTGGGTGTTTGAGTGACTGTTCCAAGACTAGCAAACACGCAACATGTTGGGAACCCACGGAAAGGAGTCGTGCAGTTGAGGGCCGGATATCTTTTCGAGCACTGATTGTATCCAAGAGTGAGCACCGTCTCCAATTTGCACTGCTTCTGAAACGCACTAAACTCTACACTAGACTCTAGACGGCATCCGGCCACTGAGCTCTTTGCAGTGGAGTGAAGGGCGCTCTTGCATCGGCATCTCGCATCATCTCGCCATCATCAAAATTCGGACACTAATCAGTCACTGTGCTGATAGTTGCAGCCATGTATGAGGGTCCCTGCGACATGCATGGCCTCGTAAAGGGATCCGGTTTGGAGGAATAGCTGTCCGCTCGTGATATGTGGCCATCGGGAGTTTTCACTTGCGATTTTCTGCCTCGCCAAGTAGCTGGTGTGTCAGGGGCACACCGCTTTGTGCAGGCCGGGGACAGTTTTTGGCTACACACTGGCGATGGCGACCGATAGCTCCGCTCTGCCCCAACGCTTTCGCGAATAGGGTCTACGGGCTGAGTTCATGGATGCCACTCAACTGCCAGTACCGTCTCGTGTTCAGAGGTGCAGTTGCAACAGAACCCCGAGTCCCCAGTTCGCTCTCTCTCTCCGCGCCTTTTGCCTCAGCAGCTTCTGGTACAATGCTGCTGAACGGTCGATGTCTGCCCTGCTTGGTGTTCACACGCACGGCTGCGAGACCCTGGCAGCGCTCGGCTATCACTGACTCTCAGGAAGACTTCATCCCAAAGCGTCCTTCTGCACCGCCGCACGCAGAGCACTCATCTTCATGGCTTCCAAGTGAAAGTGCAATCGACGGCAAGAAAACCGCCTTCGACCAACTCAATTGATTGAGACTCTCCGGCTGCGACAGGTTGTAAAGCATCCTGGAATCTACACTGGATCGTCATAATTAGATCAAAGGTAGGTGTTCCAATTGGGTTGAAATTCATTTCGTCTACTGCAGCTCGTTGCTTGGCCTTTTGAAGTGCTGGGAGGGAGACTCTGCCGAGGCAAAGGCATGCTGCATTCCGTCCTGCTGGAAACTGGGCCCGCGCTGAGCCTGGATGCCGGAGCGAAGCACCTGGGCACAGGAGGGGCAGGCCGGGCAGGATGGAGTCCGAGACGAGCACAAAAAAGCACACCTAAAGCTTGGTCTGTGCTGAGCGATGCACAACATACTTGTCACCTTTTCGTGCTCGGACCTCAGTGAAGTACAAAGGTAGGCACATCTTGACACTCCTTCCGCATCATGGCCACTTAGCCATGGACGGGGACCACATCCTGCAAGTCCAAGACAGAACCGAGTGACAGTTTTGAAGGTGATGTCTTCCGAAATTCCCCCCTCCTGGGTCACGTTGGCATCGTTCTGGAGGTGAATGGCATAGTCCCCTGGGGACAAAGAGATGACCTGCAAAACACATAAGCTTCTGCACGGCACCCTACGGGCAGAGGCTGACTGATTGGCGGGCTGCAATGACTGTACGTAAGAACCAGCTCAGAGAAAGAAAGCAGATTCCGTGAGGGTTGCGAAGCAGAACGTTCAGAGTGGGTGTGGCTTGAGCCCGGAGACTTCAAGCATTTCGTTCATTCATTCTCTAGTTTGCGGCCTAGCTACCAAAAGGCGCATCCTTCTGCCTGCAAAGCTTGAGAGGCATGATTCACTGAGCTGCTGGACTCTGCCGAATCGAAGTGTCTCCGAGAGGTTGCCAGAATAGATGATCGGCCTGACAGGCGAAACAATGAAGAAGCTTGATGCCCCAAGCCGCGCTCTGGCTGCCTCGTCGCTGCAACAGCGCAAAGCAAAGGCCCGCAAGAAGTTTCAATAATGCAGTGATGCGTGGAAGACAGTGGCAAAAGGCTTCGTGGCAGGGGGAAACCCTCTCATCTCTGACAGCCGCTCTGCCTGAATTCCGTCGTGCCCAGAAATGTGTCGATCACGGCAACCTGCTGCATACGTGCAGAAACACCTACGGTATTCCAGCATTGGTTTCGAAGACTTAATCGCGAACATAAGAATGAAAGCACCTGTGGGTTCGGCTCGTCTGCCATGAACATGTGAGACTCGAACGACACTGCCGTGCTTTCAACGTCATGACCTTAGAAGATCAGCGGCAATGGGCGGCAAAAGACCCTCTTCTGCAAGCCAAAGATATCCTGGTGCCAGAATGAGTTTCACTGGGCCCAAAGCGATAAATCACCAGCAGAAGAAGAGCGTTTGACTGGGGCAGCTCCGACCTTGTGATGTCAGACTGCCAGCGACCGAAAAAAGCTTGCGCTAAATTCCGGAGCAGGACATGAGGTAAGTACACAGAAAATGTGCCCGTGGTAACATTGCCGATCTTGAAGTCCAACTTGTCATTCTCCTGCGACTGGCACATGCTGGTAACGCTGCTTGCCTGTGGCCGGAAAGAGAATGTACCGATGCCTTCAGAGACACATCAAAGTCGCGGCACTGTCTGTATGAAAGCTGCCTAGGGCCGGGTGCACGTGTGCGTCACTTCATGGGTGCACACAGAAGTGCTCAACATGCCGATGTCTGAGGCAGAGGCTTGTCTGTTGTCAGCTTCTCCTTCCCTCGAAAGACGTCCTCGGTGGTGACAAGAGCTTGCGATGACACAGCACTTGCTGTGTCGCATCTTTGGCTGAACATTCCTTCTGCAACAGAGGTGCAATTGCGGCTTCATATGGATATGCGTTGCACCTGGCAGCACAAGACCCATTCGTACGGGCAGTCGTCATGACCACTAAGCAGTCAGCAGAACAGCAGAAGAAGCGGGAGATTGGACTGTGCTTTCAACTGCTGCATTGGTGCTCAACAAGGCCAGGCACGTGCGCAGCTGCTGCTGGGGTGTCGTAACAACACCATTCAGCCGACTTCGCCTCCGCACCAACTCCCGTTGTTGAGCCCAGCACATGGTTGAAGTGGACTTTCATTGAGCACAGCAGAACATCTTACATTGGCCGCTCAAAGCATGGCATGCTCGCTTTTCCCTCAACCCATCGACCGCTTTTTTGAATTCTTGGCTCCAGGCAGCACTACATTTCTCTGAACCTGGCCAAGCGGCCAAGCAAGAAAAGCAAGAAGAAAAGTGTGCGTTTATGTGTTCACAGAAGTCACAGCAAGCAGCAAGACGTCTCTGGCAGAGTGCTGAGCTTTGCTCACCACCCGCTCCAACTTTCAGGCTGACACTACTGTCACGACTTGCACTGGCCTTATGCGCAACAGATGCCACAGCCAGCAGGAGCACAATGCCTCATGAGAACACTGCGAATCAATGCGAAGCAGTGCTCTATGACAGATGATATGCTTTCGAAAGCGCCCACAAGTGCACGGCACATGCTCCCAGATTCATCCGAGAGCATGGCATGCTCGCGCCATGACTCACCATGCGCCAGCTACGAAGCCCAGAGCCAAAAAAGCAAAGAACGGTGAGTCAGCTGCCGTCCACAACTTCCCACAGCAGCAGAGCTGGTACCAACCTAGCAGCACGAGTACCTTTACTGGCCCCCGTCTTGCCATTGCCTGCTGTTCGGAGAGCTTTGATGCACACCCTACAACAGACAAGGGGAGGTGACAGCCGTACTGATCTTGGAAAGGTGCCAAGCAAGAGCGGTGCAATATACTGCTGTGATGTGCATTGGCAAGTTCTGCTTGGTTGAGATCGACCTAGCATCGAAGCAAGGAACCAACTGTACACCAACCCACGCACCAACCAATCAACGACGTGACAAAAAACAGATTGTCTCCAACAACTGTGCATGGTGAATTGGATTTCAAATTACCCCCACGAAAACCCCCCAATCCAGAGAATGTGACAAGGACAGCGAGCAAAACGATGTTGCGGCTTCAACTATGGTATCATGATTCTGACAGCTCGAATGTTATACTTATCAAGTCTGTTGACACTACGAGCTTCCGGCCGCCTCTCAACACTGCAACCGCCTGTTTTCACGCTTCGAGGCGGAGAACTCAAGAGATAATGTAAGCCTGGCCACTCCGGAGGAACGAGCCCAAAGCAAGTCTGGAAATCACCTCTGCCTATTCGCGTATTGCAGACCCACTTTACTGAGCATCTCATATCCTGAGGCTTGGCAGGTTCAGACTCAACTGCACTTTAAGCGCAGCAGGAACGAGTCCGTCGAGACTAGAAGAAAAGCGACCGAAGAGGCACTATTATCGGACGGTGCGGCACGGCCTACTTCCGCTTGTAAACGCAAGCCACTGCGTGGCCAGGACTCGCAATCGTGATATACGTTGAAACCACGGGTTCTGCAAGAACACGACATCTTGGACCCTTGATGACGCAGTTTGGCCGCCTGGGCATCCCACCTGTCAACCCCACGTGCTACACCAGCTTTACCGAGAGAGCTACGACCGACTTACTATGGAGCCGGTATGGCCCTCGGACATCCTCTCCAGTAAGATGTCCGACTGTCTTTGTCTGAACGTAAGCGTAGCTGCGGATTGTCTCCGCCGGTCCACATGTCCGTCACATGGAAAAGTTCGGTGCCATTCCCTGGAAGCACGGCCGACTCTATGCTCAATCACGATCAACATCAACAAGTTCAGAAGCAACAGCAACAACAACGGACAGCAGTGTAAACAAGAACAGCAACAGCAACAACAACAACAACATCAACAGCAACAGCCACAGCCACAGCCACAGTCAATGGCACCGACACAGACACAGACACAAACACACCCACAGACACAGCAACAGCAACAGCAACAGCAACAGCAGCAGCAACAGCAACACCAGCAACACCAGCAGCAGCAGCAGCAGCAACAGCAACTGCAACAGCAACACCAACAGCAGCAAAGGCAGCAGCAGGAGCAGCAGCAGCAGCAGGAGCTTCAACAGCTACAACTGCAACTACAACTGCTACATCTGCAACTACAACAGCAGCTGCTGCTGCTGCTGCTGCTGCTGCTACTACTACTACTACTACTACTGCTGCTACTTCTGCTACTACCCCTGCAGCTGCTTCTGCTGCTGCTTCTGCTGCTGCTACTGCTACTACGACGACTACGACTGCGACCACGACTACGACTGCGATTACGACTACGACTACCACTGCTGCCGCTGCTGCTGCTACTACTACTACTAAACAACAACAGCAACAGCATCAGCAACCACAGCCACAACAGCCACAACAACACCAAGACCAAAACCAACAGCAACACCAACAGCAACAACAACAACAGCAGC
>CAJNDV010031840.1:27109-38885 GCA_905221635.1 Symbiodinium sp. CCMP2456 | reverse complement strand
GACAGACAGACAAACAGACACACACACACACAGAGACAAACGCACATGCACGAGCAGACAGAGATACAGATACAGACACACCCACAAACACGCGCACACACACACACACACTAACCCTGGTTTGCATGACAGCAGGCTGAGTATCGACAACGCGCCAGACCCGGCCACACAGATGTTGTAGCATCGCACAGGTAAGCCGCAGACTTCCATGTAGACACCTGTATGACGTCGCCTTTTTACTACAATCCCGCTGCCGTGTTGACTTGTGTCGGCTCCCTCATCTTGGCGCGATGCCCATTGCCAATGGTGTGCGGGAGGACATGGCGACATAAATTGTGGGTGAAGTTGCTGAATCATCCCCGAGAGCGTCAGCAACCGTAAATCCTCACCCCGAAACTGAAAAGCCCTAAACCCCAAACATCAACCCTAAGCCCTAATAGCATTCTGCGCTTTCGGATGGCGTAGCCAATGATGCACATGCCGTTTTCTGTTGTGCTCTCAGACAACCCTGCAATGCGGGCTCGTCCTAGCTGGGTGGGATGCAAGACGATACCATTCTGCTCTGGAGATATCATGCCTGCCGAGGAGGAGATCGCATTGCCATCGCAACGCCGGTTCTGGCCTCGGCCGCTTTGGAAATCCCCTGAAGCAAGGTTAGTATATATTAATTACAGTATAAGTAGTCAGTAGAGTATGGTGCGTAGTGCCTAGGGTATAGGGTATAGTGTAGAGTGTGGTATATACCGTATAGTATGCAGCATACAGTATATAGTATGGTGTTATGCGTTAATGAGTATGCAGTATGTCGTATGAAGCATGTAGTCTGCAGTGTGCACTGTGTACTGTGTAGTGTAGTAGAGTACAGCATAATACAATATCGGAAAGTAGTAGGCCTTCTTGGCCTTCAGGCAGTGTCCAAGCCATTGAGGGTGCCTCAGAAGCATGGGCATCGAAGCTACTTCCTTCTCGGTTCGGACGTTGATATACTTCTCTGACAGTGCAATGTTTAATTGCGCAGTGCCAACGCTAACGTCCCTCTCTTGCTCATGTCACCTTCCCCACCAGCCTTAACCCCTGAGAAAGGCCGTTACGTTTTGCTGCTGCTTTCACGAGCAGCCGGACAGGCGCGCGCATGAAGACTCAGAACATGATAAGTGTACATGTGGTCGCGAAGCACAGTCGATTTCACATTTTGCTGGCATATTTTGAGTGACAGCAGCAGAAGTTGATGTACTGTGCGACTGTACGAGGGTGGGTTTGATGCAGCGGGGAGTTGGAAGTGTGCGAGGGGCTTAGCAAAGAAACAGTATGCATAACCGCCCTTCGTCCATGGGCCGAAGGCGCAAACAGGTTCGACTTCTGCGAAGTCGGCTGTTCCAACTGGAAGTGGAAAATATTGCACAACTTTTTACCAGGTAAGCAAACCAAGCCAAAACCGCGCCACCCTGCACCAAACCCTCCAAACCTTATGGCACATATCCTGAGCGCCTAATACCACCTACATTCCTGAACCTGACCGGCCTCATCCCTGGCCTGAACGAAAGTAGCAATCATGAAGAGGTTGTGTTGGCGAGAAGAATACACTTATTAGGGCTATTTTGTTGCATGTTCACTACTATTGTGGATCCTCATCCTGAGGACAAGTGTCAAAAACCCCAAATCCCTAAGCCCTAACAAACTCCTGAACCCTGAAGCCCTAAAGCCGAAAACCTTCAAACTCCGAAACCACAAACCCATGCTTGGTGTCACGGCGACTGTGGCATGGCATTGCAGGGCCTCCGGAAGTTTGGCAGAGGAAGGTTCCCGGCGGTTGCTATTTCAGTTCGGGCTACTGTGGCTCACTGTTTGAGATACCCCATGCTAGTTCATCTTGGCTTTGTGGACTTTGTTTGAGTTTCCTTAGTCGCGGTCTCGTTGGCTTGGCGGTTCTTCCAGAGTTGCTCCCTGGCGCGGATTCGCGAGTATCCAAAAAGGCACGCAGTTGTTTGCTGTCAGCAAGTATTGCCTACGCGGTCATTTTGTGTCAAATTGCTGTTGCCACTTAATTAAAGCTGCGAGTCGCTGAAGGGTTGCCTTCGAATGGGAGCTGCTGTAGTTGGGCCTTGCGGCATGGATGGCTAGTATGGCTAGTCACGCAAGCCCTTACTAGGATTCCTGACTACCGTTGTTTGTATCTTTGTATACCAGGGAGCCCCCGTTTTTTAATTGCCAACGGTTCAGGCACCCGCAAACAGGGTTTCTCGATGCTTGCGGTTTGGGGCTGGCCGGATCCTGGGGGTTGAGGATGTGGGCAGGGGGAGTTCGGTTCCAGTTTGGGCTCCATGTCTCGGTGCCCCATTGAAGGTGTCGGGTATATCCTGAAGTCTCCCAGTTCCCTCTTCTTTGCTTCAGGGCTGGATTGCAGAAACTGGTCTCCTTTCTGTGCTGGGAGTTCCGGGTTGTCAGGCTGCGGATGTAGTCTTTTCTCCTCGGGCCCTGAAAGTTGAGCAGCTTAGTAGTGACCCTAAGGGTCCAAAGGACCCAATAATACGGTACTTTCGTTGTGGAGGGTAGTTATCTAGGTTAATATTCGAGAGAGTATATGATTATTAGGTACTTGGACCCTTAGGGTGAGGGGCATGGGCTAGCCAGGTCAATTGTTAGTAAGTAGAATGCAGGAATTTGAAAGCAGGTGTTCCAGGGGTCTGCACCATTTACTTTCCTAAAAAGGCTAGGTGCCTTAAATGGAACCCGACCTTTGAGTAGAGGTACTTCCTGCTGAATCGCCAAAGTGGGCAGTACTTGCTCGGAGATGGAGGCAGGAGCCCACCAGTGCCTGCTTCTAACTCCCACAGCCATCGTGGTGACGGGGGCACCTCGAAGCTCTGAACCTGTGCACATCGAAATGCTTCAGTCCTGAAAGGCGGGTAGCGAGCTGTTGGGGAGCTGCAGCTTCAAGCGCTTCCTTGCATCCTCGGTGGTCTGATTTGTCTTAGCCCTTCCTCCTCCTCCTCCTCCTGGCCTTTTCTTCCTCCGTTCGATAGTTTGTGTGTTCTTGGCAGGCTTGGGGCAGGCCGATGTCAACGAAACGGCTCTTTGGTCCGTTGCTGAAACTCAGGCCGACTCACCACAGAGCTGCCAGTGGCCAAATTTGGTGCATGCCCGCTAACCCTGGGCCTGGTGGGCCTGTCACCATAAGTCCTAGCCCACACAGCCTGAAGCATCGTCTCTATGCACGAAGCACTGACAGGACGCGGCTTTGTTCCACCTTCAGAACGTGAAGACAGGTCACCACCTAGGTGAGCCGCACCACATATTCACTCATGTCTGGGGCGACCCCGAATTCCGCGATCAGGTTCCCACGCATGGTTTATCCACAGCACCTGCGACTGCCTGAGAGTTGGCCGAGATTCTGCTTGAAGGGCCTTGAGGGGGATCGGAGGCATGGAGGAAATGAGATGGAGGGTGGCTCAGTATCTTAAGGCATGGCGGAGTTGCACTGCATATGCCCTGAATGTCGAAATTTACGGGCTTGTGATCCAAGGCCGCGGCAGCTGCATCAGCCTAGCAGACCACGACGGCAAGGCCCTTCTTATGCTTTTGCTTCGCCTCAAAATCCTATAACTCATATTCCCTGCCTTTTGAGTCCCTCCGGTCCCTTTTCTGCAGTGTCGTTGGCCGCCCCTAATTTGCACGCTGAGTTAGGGGATAACCAGAAACCTTCCGGACGTAGGAGTCGGAATAGTATTAGTGTATTCGATTTGCATCTGTAGGTTAGTGTATACCCCCCAAACCCTAGCCGAATGATTCATACGAAGGCCCCTTTGCCTCAGGTCCTTGCGCCTGTGAGAGATGGTGGAGGGGCCTTGCGTGCCGGAGTCCCACCTGGGACTCGGGCGGATGTGTTGGGACTTGTTTTGGGGGGCTTAGGTTCAGGGTGTAACGTTGAGGGTTTGTGTGAAGTCTGAAGACGAGCTTTCATCTTTTACTCTATACCGCTATGCAGCGAGGTTGGTTGGGCAGTTAAGGCATATCTAAAGTTCAGGATTTTTCGGGATCATCCGATGTTTTGCCCGGGCTGTGTGATGTGCAAAGTGATTGAGGGCATTATGTCGCATCATGGCAGGATTTCGTTCCTACAACTTGTCCGCTGTGCATGCAGACTTTTCGGTTCGCGCATGGCTTAACGCCACGATTTTATTCCTTGGTCCCGAAGTCGGCTTCCTGCCCGGGAGAACGCCCTGGCATGAACCCCTGCCGCCCTCAAACTGACCACGGAAGACCCAGGCCGCCCCCAGGGCCGCAAAGGAGGCAGACTTGCAACGTGGGGTGATGATTTCAGGGCGTAGCAGGTTTCACTAGAAGACACTCCTACCCCTGGGTATTAAACCCAAGCGCCACTCAATTCCTGACAGCACCCCAGTACTGCCCGGCAGCCATTCTTCTTCAGTTTCTCGATTGGCTTGCTGACCTGGCTCCTTATCTCGGAGTGTGGAACGAGAAACTGGTGCCCGAGTCCCGAAGACTGATCGAATCTCAACCCCGGAAGTTCTGAAGCCCCCCTCTGCGTCTTTTGGCTCGAAGCAGAGGGGATTCGGCCAAGTCCCCTTGCCTTCACCGCGCCGCGCAAAGGCCTCAGCATGTCTCAGAGGTGGTGGACTCCAAACCCGAATAGCTGCAGGAAGCTCGACGTGTTGCAGGGCAACTATTACCCATTCCATGGTATAAGACTACAGACTACAGCAGCGGCTACAAATCCACCCCCCCGAAACCTGCAGCTCCCTTTGCTGTGTTTCTTTGGGCTACGGATTTACTCATGCAGACCCCTCTATTGAATATTTTCAGGGAGGCCCCGCAACCCCTTTTTGTAGGGTCCTGAGTGCACGATGGTCGCAAGGTTGCTTCTGTACTCGCTGGCATATAATCTAGCAGAATATAATCGAATACCATATCATGCAATATAGCAAAGGGGCGACCATACTGTATCATACCATGTTGTATTACGTAAAATTACATATACTCCCAAAACAGCAGACTTCGAGAGCCCTGCTGCCACCGACTGAGGTGAAGCGTGCCGCTGCAAGTTACGGACAGAGTGCGGCAGAGCAAGAAACCCGCACAGTGCCTGAGCTGTAGATCCGTCTTGAGGTTTAGTAGCCAAGATTGCTTTTGCGCAGAATGTGGGCTCTTGGGGCTTCGGTTAATACGTGTAGTAATATGTCCGTTTCCGATGGGCCACAGATCTGCAGCAGCTCCTCCCCAGAGGCCATGAACATCTTTCGGTTTTGCGGCGACATGCTGCATTTGACCAGCATCATGCCGGACCCCCAGCGACGCAACAGAATGCCAGGTAGCAAGGCTTAGAGGGATTGAACAGGAGGCTTAGCCGTTGCTAAGTTGGTAGCATCATTTCCCTCAAAGATCAGCAGTTTCATATCATTTCCCAGACGGGCAGCTCCACTTGCCCTTCTTGTTCTCCTCCACGACATAGTTTGCAGGGTGATAGCGGGCGTGTGACCGCTCGCGACCTGCATGAAAAGTACATAAGCATCTCTCCAAGACGACATCCCAGGGCCCGAAGCCCACGCCCTGTGGCATTCTACGGCTCAAGTCTCGTCAGGGCAGCTACTCTCCAGCAAAACCTCCTGCCCGCAGGCCTCCGGACCCATGCCGCCCGTGGAGCCGCGCTTGAAGCCTTTGTGTGCGACCTTCATCCATTACATGGACGGCAACAAGGGCAAAGATGCATGCACGGGCCCCAAGCTCATCCGCTGCCACAGCTTCAGTGGCTATGTTCCATATCACCTTGAGCAGGAGGAGCCGGAGAATGCAGAGAGCATTCCGTCCAACTGCTCCAGCGGCAGCACCGAAACCCCGGAAACGGACATCGGGGAAGAAGGTGACCCTGCAGCCCAGGCATGGCCTGACACGGACGACGAGTGGGGTTCGGAATCCTCGAAATCGGCCCCAACAGTGGCAATGGTGGCTATGTATGTGCCCCAAGTCGAGGAGAAGGTCATTGAAGGCCTTTGCAGAGCAGCGACAGAGGCGGCTCTAGGAGCCCCCGGCCCCAGTGGACGTTCAGCCAGTGTTTTCAACTACATCGGTGACCCTCCGGACATTAACAGCTTTGTCTGGCAGTTGTGCAGGAACTGCTGCTGTGACACAAGGACCTTCGTCTTCGCTTTCGCTTACTTGTGCCGGATTTCCGAGACGAACCGCGGCAAGGTCGATGTGAGCAAGCAGACCATTCATCGGCTCCTCCTAGCAGCGGTGACTGTCGCAGCGAAGCACAGGCAGCTCTACACCAACGACAATGGCATCTATGCACAAGCCGGCAATGTAAGCACAACGGATCTGAATCAGCTCGAAGCATGCTTCTTGGAGTTGTTGAAATGGAACCTCGATGTTTCCCCAAAGACGTTCAAGAGTATTTATCGCCTCCTTTGCAGAGCTGCCGCATGACGACAGATGCGGTTTTTCAATCAAGAGTTCAGATCTGAGCTGGGTTTCGGAAGCTTCTCACACGGCTGTCAAGTGCCTGTGCCTCATTGAACTGTCTGGGCTTTTCAGTAAGCAATGGGGTTCAGTTCTCAATTTTTTCGTATCATCTCAGTCTCCAGCTTGTGAACGAAACTTACGGCAGATGGCGGCCAAATTTGCATTTCGCAGACACAACCCATGCAGCATGTCCAGTGCTTGACGGTCTCAAACCCATTCTCCCGTCTCAGCACTCGAGTGGCAAGATAGGCATCTGTGGGGCAAGGATAGGTTCTTACTTTTTGCCGCGGCTTACACAAAACCTGTGAAGGTCCACAGTCTGTATCACTTTTGTGGAGATGCCCTCCTTGCAGCCTCGTAGCCACTGGACTTTGAAGTTTGCAAGCACTGTGTGCTGCAAAGGCTTCAGTTGTGCAATAAGTCAATCAATAAGGATCCCACCCGCAGCTGCCAAGCAAGAGGTGAACCTGTCCCTCCGTGCTTCCTTTGCATTACATCTAGTCGTCTTACAGGTAGACGTATTAGCCTTACTTCCGAAATCTTGTACCGATCAGGAAGCTAATGAAGCGTGGCTGCGGGATTGTTCTGAATTCACAAGCGTGGTCGTCGAGCTAGCTTGCAACATATTGCCAGGGACTGTCCTTTCATGTTCTATATAATGAGACATGCTCAGCGCAGCGTCTGGCGTTTTCATTTCGCAACGATGAGCTGCTGACCACAGCATGTCCAGCGGTCCACCAGCATGTAAAAAGTTGAACCATCATCTTAAAGTCATAAAGTCAGAAGGGTTTCAAGCACAAAAGCTCCAACCAAGCTGGTGACCGCATGGATAAACCCCGTCGAAAATAAGAGCTTAGGATGACAGCGATGGCAAAGGAAGGGAGAAATACAGGGGTCTGAACAATCATGTCAATGTATAGATGTTAGTACTATCTCCATAAAGCTTTATAGGTTTTATGGCATTGTATACCCCACAAAGACTACGAATGCCCCTTTGCTCCCCTCCGGCCTGCTGTGAGTTTGCGACATGCGCATGCAGGAATTCACGGCAATTGCCTTGGTTCCCTGCCTAAGAAGACATCGACGCATGGACCAGTAATGCAGGAGGCGAAAAAAGCTTCGTTCCGGCATCATAGCAGAGACGCTTCGCCCCCGAGAGTGAAATTTCCAAGACCTGAAGTACCTGAAGGCCCTCCGCCGAAATCCCAAACCTTCTTTTTCCTCAGGCTTCTGGTCTTCAAGCTCCACCGTAGCAAGAGCTGCGTCGGCGTCTCGTGCCGAATGCAGGTGCGCAGAGTGCAATCTGATGGCTGGGGGATTTGTGTTTGGGGGCATGTTTATGTTTTATGTTGTTTTTGTTTGTGTGGTTTTCTATACGGTGCTGCTGTTTTCCAGTTCTACTGCTGCTTTTGCTTGCTTGTAGTTGTCTGCTTGATTGTGCTTTTGCTTCTCTGCTTTATTCTGCTCCACGATCACTACGACCTCCTACATCCTACGTACCACGTACTACTACTACTACTACTACTACTACTGCTACTACTACTACTACTACTACTACTGCTACTGCTACTACCACTGCTACTAGCAGGCCATATGAACTCTTTCAGAAGCCGTGATACAGACGTGTTTGCCAATGGGGGGTCCCACCCAACCCGCTCTCTTTTCTAAGCCAACCTCCCCCTCAAAGGTTCGGGCTGAATCGCCACATGAGCCGGCGTGTTTAAGATATATGATGACCCGAAGTCGCCAAATGAGGGCGCATGTTTAAGATATATGAAGAATAGCTTCGCCACATGAGGGGGCCAGTTCAAGATATATGATGACCCGGAATCGCCAAATGAGGACGCGTGTTTCAGACATATGGTGAACATAAACTGCTGGAAACATATTCGCATGCGAACATGCGAAGATGATGCGAGAGACAACATTTTCGTATCGGTTCAAGCTTCTGAAAATTCGCATTTGCTGGAATTTACAGCCTCGGCCTAAGCAGCTTCTGAATCGGGCTCGCAGCGAGCATCCTGTATAAACAAAAGGATGTGGGGAACAGGTCCATGTTCTGTAAATAACAGGATGCAGGGAGAGAGGCAAAGTGTGAAGAAACGTGTGAATAACCTGAGTTTAACGGAGAATGTCCATCTGGTCATAGTTGCAGATACCTTGGGACGTCGAGGGTTTAGAGTGTAAGTGCCAGCAGTTTTGCTTCAGGCTTGAGTCGTCAGACCTTGAGAAGTCAAACACCTTTTGGTTTCGGGCATGAATTAGATAATTAGATTGTGTTCGGGTTTGCGCGCCCAATTTGTGCGGCGACTGGCTGAAGAGCTCAGTGTCGTGGTTCGAAGGCTGTGGGCTTGGTTATCTAAACTTTGGGTGTGCAGTCATAGCGAGGTCCGCAAGAGTCAGGCTTCATGGTCATGCAGAGACTATAGTACGGCAATGTTAAGGAAAAACGATAGCCTCGAGATTAGAATTCCAACGCGTGAGGGGTTGGAATAATTGTCATCAGTAGTAGTAGTAGTAGTAGTAGTAGTAGTAGTAGCTTCTTGCACATAGTCCAAATATAGCCGCCTTACGATAATCGACTTCCCCCAAACCAGAAACCGCTATCCAGGCCCTCACAATAGATTCTAATTAGCACTACTGTGTCCATCTACCTTCTCAATTAAGCAACTAGGGCGATTTCCACTTCCTGTTGCCCCTAAACCTAAGACCCTCTAATCTTTATGATTGTGATCAATGATATTCTTGTTTTGTCAGCATCATTGTTCTGTCGCCTTACGCCCCTCCGCTCTTGGTGTGTGGAGACTCCGGGTTCGCATCCATGGGTTTAGCTGACTTCGGGGTTAGTGGTAGCCAGGTGCCGGAGATCGGCGTGACTCCCCGCAATGATCCAAGATGTTTTGGGGCACCTCTTACGATGGCTGATACCTTTCCTGAACCATACTTCTTGGTGACGGCCTGGGCTCCTGAACCTAACAAGGCTGTGCGTCCAGCACCGACATCAGCAAACGGTGGTGCAGAGGGCAGCTTGAGAAACATTGCGCCGGAACATTAGAACCCACTGCTATAGCTCCGTGGTTAAAATTCTTCTGGGGGCCCCTAAACCCACAACCCTTCACAAGCAAACCCAACAACGCCTTGTCAGGAGATGTATGCCTTGGTCTTCATCTTCCGCTATCTTGACCTGCTCTGGAGCTTCATCTCTGCCACTGGGCCCTTCAAAACAGGGTTTAGGTTTAGAGTTTAGGGGTTTCGGGCAAAACAGGGTTACTTACTTAATGGTTTCGCAAGGTCGACGTCGCTTTTGCAGTGGAAACTGTCATGGAAGCCGCAGTGGCAACGGCAGCAACAGCAGTAGATTGCTAACAAAGGTGCAAAAGGGGGTGTCCAGTGAGCTTGAGCAGAGTGCAGTACGCGGAGCAGCCATACCTTGCCAAGAGAATCAGCACGGAATGCTTCTTGACAGAAGAGGTATACAACACCGTCATGAAGATCACGTACATCACAACGACCTGTCGCTCGGCGGTGCATGGAGGGTGACGGTCGGCCACAAGTGTGAAGCCTGAAGACATACTGAGTGGCATGAAAGTACTGAGATTGGTAGCTCCCACGACATCCATGTTGTGACGGTTACGCGTAACGGTTAGTAATGCTCACGGACAATCACACTGTTTGCGTGCATGTGTTCGATGCCAGATCACTTGACTGTGGTTCTGTGCTGGCACTTTGTTGCGGGTTGTGCACCTTGTCCGATCTACCCGACGAGGGCACTAGCCCGAACCGCGTAAATTTTGGATTTGCAGCTCCAGAGGATGCAAACTTCCCAACTTCCTTCCGAGGTTACCTGATCTACCTGATGCGGTACAAGACACCAGTTTGCCAGACCTATGAAAGGAGCACAGAGTCTCGCTTCGATGTTTCGGCTTACTGTCTTCTTGGAGTGCAGCGAAAACCAGTCAGCCAACAAGATACATTGCGACACGAGAGCCTGAGGCCTGAAAACCCCAAACTGACCCAAAAGCCTAAACTCTGGAAGCATCTTCTACCGTTCGTGTTTGCCCTGGTCGGCACCGTGAGCTCTGGACACCTCGGCTGAAGATGCCGGGAAAAGCCGGGCCATCATTGCATTATGTTGTATTATGCTTCAGTATACTACAATGTAGTATAGTCTAGTGTCGTATATAATAGTATTTTCGAGTATAGTCTAGTCTGGTGTAGTGTAGTGTAGTGTGGTATAGTGTGGTAAACTGTAGGAGAGTATGTTATTACGCTTGTGTTCTTCCAGTGTAGTGACTATGTCTTGTTCAACTGGGTGGCCCTCCAAGACCAAATTGTCACCAGGTCACTGGAGCCATCATATGACACTCACTCAACGCTTTTTTCCAAGGATTCGTTCCAGTACGAAATCTACCTCTTGGGGCCCTGCGTTTTGCTGGGCCTGATCTGCGCAGAGGAGTCTTGCCGGAGCTGATCTTGGGGTCCATGTCCCGTAGTTACAGTACCAAGGAGTCGTGGGTTTCAGCAGTTTAGGGGCGCTGATAATCAGGATCCTACTACGGTCCCCGTAATTTCTGACACGCCGAAGAGTCGCGAGCAGTAACCTCGTTACTCGTCGTCATAAAACCAGCTGCAGGAGTCGAAATGCTCCGAGGTACCATCAAGAAGCATGGGGGCTACACTCGCAACAGTGCACACACAGATGGAGGACAAGATAGGACAAGCATGTGTATGTGCGGATATATGTATATATGTATATGTATGTATATATATATATATATATGTGTATATATATATATATATGTGTGTGTGTGTGTATATGCACATACACACAGACAAACATTCCTGCCGGGACCCTTATGGAAGTGAATAATTGATGTTCAGGAAACTCCCAACTCCAAGCTGTTGATGGATGAAGCCTGAACGATACAACCCCAAATGGCATTGGGGCCTTGTTAGGGTTTTGGCCATCGCAAAAAGTGGTGAGTATTTCCGGGCTCGGGGGCATGCAAAGACATGTTCCATAAGTGAGGACTGTGGGGATGGCCTGCCGTAAACCCGCGATTACAGTAGACGTCGACCTCTGCACCCGAAACCCTAAACACCTTCACAACGCACCCTAAACCCCTAAGCCCTAAGCCCTAAAACCTTCTAAACCCTCCTAGTATGGTAAGCCGCAAGCCCCAGAAAGCATGCCCTCATACCGGGGTACCCAAAACTTGAGAATCGGCACAACGTCGTCAGCCCCAAACTCGACAAGGAAGCCTCCATAGGTAGTCCTCTAAATTAGGATCCCTTT